>JAAXCT010001160.1:0-226576 GCA_012490785.1 Eragrostis nindensis | reverse complement strand
ATTTGTAACAGGAACTAGGGATATTATTTCTCATGGAAGCTACCTTCCTTAACTAGAAGTCACACTTTCTTGTAAAATAAAATATAATTGTTCCTTAACTGGAAATCACTCTTTCTTTGTGAAGTAAAAATATAATTTCTGACTCTGTTAGAACTCTTGAGAATCTACTTCCATCTCATAGCTAAGAATGTTCTATTCTCTCATTTTGTGGTGACTGGTTAGTTTCGTTGAATATGGCAGGAGTAGAAAATGCTAATTTCTGTTTGTAGAAAACTTCATTTCTGATGACTATGTTAATAGTAGATAACTTTTTTTTTTGCAAGGTCAAGACGTGAGAAAATGGTGATGGCTGACATGCAGATAAGGCCGGAGAAGCCTGGGAATACTGTCCTAGAAATGCCTTGAGGAAGTCACGAAAGTTTTGCTAGATGAGTTCAATTGTGGTAAGAATAAATCCACATTTCTCCTCCCATTTGAATTTCGTAGATCATTTTGGTTGTGGATTCTATAGTACATTTAATATGTATTTATGCTCAGTTACTTATCCTTGCAGAAAATGAAGGCAGGTTTTGAAAATGAATTTTATCTGCGCCGAAAATTAGTAAGGTAGCTTTGCCGGACTGATTAATTGACTGTCAAAGCTTACAGTTGTTTACCTCTTCTAATAAAAAATATGCAGTGATGGGCATGAGCAGTGGGTTCCATATGATAACACCAACTACTGCTCAACTTCAGCATTTGATGGTGCAACATCTATACTACAAGAAGTATATTCTTCTCTTAAAGCTTCAGACATTGTGGTAGAGCAGGTTAGTATTGTTTGTTTGGGGCAAAACTTAACTTTCTTTGAAATAGTAATCTCTCTGTGAAACTGATACGATCATGGGCAAATGATTTCCTGATCGATTACCTTTGTCCCCCCCTGAAAAATGAACAGTTGCATGCTGAAGCTGGAAAAGGACATTTTGAGGTAGCCTTAAAGTATATCTTGTGCACTCTTGCTGCTGATAATCTTATATATGCTCGTGATTATTAAATCAGTTGCTCGAAAGCATGGACTGTTAGCAACATTTCTTCCAAAGTAAGTTAATGGACCGCCAATATCAATACTCAGTTCGTTATTTATTGAAGCATATCATAAGTTAGCAGAGAAAACTTAATTTTTCTTCAGCATTTGCGATCATTGATAAACAACTGTAAGGTTAAGCTAATAATTTGTACAGCAAAACTAGTCACTTTATACTAGTTGCTTTGTTTCAAACATATGTCAAAAAATCATGTATCTGATTGTTCTTTTGACCCAACACTTTCTAGGCCTGATTTGAATGACATTGGATCTGGTTCTCACGTGCATCTGAGTTTATGGGAGAATGATCAGAACGTTTTTATGGGATCAAGTGAATATAGTTTCTATGGAATGTCGAAAAAAGAGAACAGTTTTCTCGCTGGAGTGTATCATCATCTTCCATCAATATTGGCATTTACTGCCCCCCACCCAAACAGGTAGTATCTTCTAGTAAAGCTTCTCAGAATATCCCTGAATTCAGTTGAGTCTGATAACTCAATTCAGTATTTGATTCTTGCGTAAGCTGCATGATATTCACGGGATGCCTATGCATATATTCCCTAAACTAAGAGCTTAATTTGCTACTTCTTTTTTTTTGAAAAATGCCAGAATAATGGAGCAAACATTTCAAGTCAGCATGTTTGTGCACCCCTATTTGGTGACACAATTCATTTGATCTTTTGTGCACAGCTACGATCGGATTCAGCCAAATACATGGAGTGGAGCTTATCTGTGCTGGGGAAAAGAGAATAGGGAGGCTCCTTTGAGAACTGCATGCCCACCTGGTGTGCCTCTTGATTTAGTTAGCAACTTCGAAATTAAGTCCTTTGATGGGTGCGCAAATCCACACTTGGGTCTTGCTGCTGTCGTTGCTGCCGGCATTGATGGGTTAAGGAGAGGCCTTAAGTTGCCTGAACCAATCGGTATGAATCTCTCTTACTGCTTCTCCTCTTTTGTTTTTGCCACTCTTCCCAAAATTTGGATTTACGTAAGAAAAATGAAGTTGAAGCCTTTTGCCACTCTATTTGCCTGCAAACATCTCAATTTGGTTTCGTCGTTTGCAGAATCAAATCCTGCCGATTACGCCTCCAAACTCAAAAGGCTACCCCAGAACCTTCAGGAAGCTGTAGACTCACTTTCTGCAGACAAAGTTTTGCACGAACTAATTGGAGATGAACTTGTCACAGCCGCTATAGCTATACGGAAGGTTTGCACTCTTCAATCTTCTTTGCTTCTTTTATTCTTCTACCTATAAAAAAACTTATTTTGTTGCCTTTCTTTCGGAACTTGTTTTTCTCTGTTTGAGCTGGATACGCTCACAATTCTGCAACGTTTCGTGTCCTGCAGGCTGAGATCGATCACTACGCGAAGAACCCTGGGGCGTTCAACGATCTCATCCACCGCTACTAGGACCAATGAATAAAATGCTTTTGCCGAGACCGCGTGGAAGAATAAATTCTGTTGCAAGGGTTGACTTCGGATTCTGATGTAGTGTGACTAAACTATGATTCGCGATGTTTTATATTCAAATAAGTAAATGTTTTTCTTAAACGTGTAATGCACGACAGAGGTTTACAACATCACACGCAACCTACACACCAACTTGGTACAGGCATCAAGTGGTGACACACACCAAGGTCTAAAGTGACTACTCGTGGCATGAATAATGAACGTTGACCAACAACACAAAGAAAGTAACACTACACACATCCCATGACGATGACATGATGGGACCTACACTACAAACTACTCTACACATCCTCTTGCCGGAACTCGGAAACGAAGGCCCGGTGTTGGCGTCCTGTGGGCAACTTTTGGCTGTAAGATGAGCACTTTGAGGAAGCCCGCCTTGTCTTCCATTGTTTCTGTAATACACCTCAGCCCATTTGTAGCCTGTTTTAGTGGTTTCGGTCTAAGTGGCTCAGAAGTGAAGTGGTTACATTTGGTATCAGAGCTAACTCTCGTTGCACGTGTGCATGTGTGTCGTTGCCCGTGGAGGGGGCATGCATGGCCGTTGCACCGAGGGAAGATCTTGGGTATCCGCTTGCCATGTATGCGGTGTGCTGCCGAGGGCGTCAGCCCTTAAGGGGGGGTGACTGTAACACCCCAGCCCGTTTGTAGCCTGTTAGTAGTGGTTTCGGGCTAAGTGGCCCAGAAGTGAAGTGGTTGTGGGAATAGTCCCACATGGATTGTTTAGGTGGGTGACGGTCAGCATATACTCTTGTTGGATCCAAGCATAACACCTCCGAGTTAACCCTTTTACTCGAAGCGAGGACGAAAGTGTAAGAGGGGTGCTATGTGCATGCGCGTGCCCGTCCCGCGTGAAGGCTGGGCGGTAAGTGGATTTAGAGACGCATGGTGTTACAGTTTCGATGCCTTTTCTTGTAGTCGCCATCGGCAAATTAACCTTAAGTGAACTAGCAAAATCCAAACCATCACTGTAAGTCGAAGGCAGCGGCGGCGCGCTACGCGACTCTGGGATTTGTCTCACAATGACCAATTGTCCACCATTCCAAGCCACGACGAAGAGTCTACCATCCGCGTGACATGCCTTTGCAAGGAAATGTTTATTTCCTTACCAAACGAAAGGTATTTAAAATTAGAAAGTCTATAAAATTGGAAAGTCTATATGACTCTCCCTATAACAATTCACTTTGTCTGTTTGACTATTTGAACAAAATCTTAACTCGATTTACTTCATCAAATAATTTAAGTTGGTGCAATGTACCTCCTTTTGCAATTTGTCTCTTGTTTTTCAGCGTACGAGTTAAATTTGACACTTAATTTTTGCTTGATGGTAGCTACCATAATAACCTATGTTAAAATAATTATTATTTTTAACGCAAAATAATATTACTTATTTTTTTGATATGATTTTTTTTTAGATAATGGAAACTGCTTAAGTTCTCGGCCTCTGCATAGTACGTAGCGCGCTGATCATTGGTGATCATTTAGTTTTATTATTACAAAAATGGTGTCAATCTCCAGATTGACCAGAGGAGCTGAAAATAAGAAAACGACTTAAAGAGGTCCAAGTTTATTATTAAAAAGCCACCCTGAGAGGCGAAGAGCTTCAATGCAGCGAATATTTTTACTTATTTTTCTGATATGATTTGTATGTATGCATGTATTGTTAATAGCTATTAAACTATGTAAATAATATCAAAAATATGTTAGTGTGAGTTGCGAGCACCAAATTTGAGTTTCAAGTTCAACTTCTAGGCCAAGAAACAAAAAAGACACTTCAATAGGTGTACATTGACCGATTGACTTATTTGAGAGAGTAAATCGAGCTAAGATTTTGAGAGGGTGCACATTGAACCGACTGACATTATTTGAGGAGTAAATCGAGCCAAGATTTTGTTTAGGGGTCAAAAGGATAAAATGAATGGTTTCAAGTTGTAAAATAGACTCTTATTTTTTTAAGCGAAACACCGAATTCATTGTTCTGAGCGAATGGACAGAAACGGGAAATAGAAAAGGTTGATTCCACCACCTCAAAGGGTAACACCAAAATTGCTACGCCAAACAGGAGACGGAAAAAATTGAATAATAAACACAACAAAAGGAGAACGCACGTTCTCTGTACAAACCAATTTTAATCACACTCCAAAACCCCCTCTTTACTCACAGAACATTTAGATACAACTCATTTACATCGGAACAACAAACGAACACCTCGCACAAACAAGACCAACCATGCAGCGTGGGCTGGCGCATCTATTGGCAGCACCCACCACCGCGCTTAGCATGGCTTTCCTGCTTCTGTTTCAGGATGTTCTCTTAACAACCGAGGAAGATCCTTCTCCAAGAGACTAGGAACCTCGAGAATCTGCATGACAGCGGGATCATGAGCTACTCCATGCAACGCGTAAGATAGTTTCTTTAGCAAGATGGAACAAGACATCTACGATTGTGCTCTTAGAAACAGCAATAGCTACTCCAGAGAAATAGATTTTTCTATTATTTAAAATTACTAGCTTAACCAGAATCCGCAGTCGTCTCAACTCAGTGTGAATTGTGCTGCAAATTGAAGTAGTGAGCATTGGTCGTCCATTAAGAAAGTCTGTACTTGAATTCCATCTACCATGAGCATATCTAAGGGCTGACAGGAATATGGTTGGGGTCCCAAATAAGGTTTAGAATTCAGTTTAATTTTTTTTCTGTATTAAAGCAAGGTTTAAGATCCCTATAATCCCTCTCAAAAAGGTATTTAAGAAGCTAACGTTATAGCACCTAATGTCTTTCTAGAATACCTTCAATGCAAGTTCTTCAAAAAGTTTCTCAACATTTTCTCGTGTTTTTGCACTGCTCTCAAGAAATAGACATCCAGATTCTTCAGCGAAGGCTATGCCTTCTTCTCTTGTGACCATTCTTTCATCGTCCTGCAAGACAGGGGAATTAAAAGAAAAAAGAAAACTGCAGTTATTCTCTCATGAATGCAGGCCAATAGTACTTTGTAGATTTTAGGGCAGAAAAAAGGATAAAAGAACGAAGAATGCATAGATGCCATTAAATATAATTTGTGCCACAAAAGAAGGTCCAAGGAAGGCTTGTATGACATAACGCATTTCCAAATTAACAAAAACAATTTAGATTCTAGAACAGATGATACCTTATCAACTTTGTTTCCAACAAGCAATTTTACGCATTCTTTGTTTGATGAGTTTGCTTCTATTTCCTTAGTCCACACCTCAGCCAAATTTGTGAAACTCTCCCTCTTTGTGACATCATATACTAGGAGTGAAACATGATCGTTAGATCTTTAGTTGGCAAGCACAAAAGGAACAGAAGGAACAGGTAGAGATAAATTCTAGAGGCATTTACCACTCCAGGTTATCATATCATATGTATTTCTAAAATCAGTCTAAGTTGTCATCCACAGTTCAAAGATGTTCTTAAACATATGACGTTTAGGACAATGAATCTAGTTCAATTTGAACAAATTAGTTGACCTAAACATCGTGTATTTAAAAAACGGAGATTGTACAAAATAACAAATGCTTTCCTAAATTTTTTTTTCCATTAACCGACGTTCTAGTATAGCTGTCAGGAAAAGAATTATCACAGATGTAAAGCTGTAGAATTCTAGTTTGTACCGCATGAAAATCCTCAACATTTAACTTAGACTAAGATTTTGACCCACCCTTATGGTAAGCATACACATCGAATGAATGTGTCAACTAAGTCAACTTACATGATTTATAGGCAAAAGAACATGATACCAGTGCACAGAACGAAAGCATTTAAGCGGTCAACCAGTCATACCTAGAATAATCCCTTGAGCACCTCTGTAGTAAGAACTAGTAATTGTCCTAAACCTCTCCTGGCCAGCTGCAAAGTTTTGGGAATTATGGAACATGAGCTTTAAGAATATTTGAAATATCACCGCAACATAATTCATATGTTCACACATAACTCAGAAACCTTCTAGCTCTAATGGTAGTAAACAGAGGTCATACGTTGAGGCATAGAACTATTTAGGACAAAGGAGCAATTGGGGCCAAAACAAAACATTAAGTATAAATGGAACCTCTGATGTTAATGATTTTAGGGACATGGAGTCTAACATGGCAAAAGTAGCCTAATATTTTAGGCATAAAGCAGAAAAGCAGGTCTAAAAATATGTGAATAAGAAACTCCAATAGCCATGATGTTAGGGTACGCATGGAGGAAGTGTCCAATGTACTAGCTGAAAAGCAAAACATGATGGCATGATTCATAAACCACTAACAGCAATGAGAGCACCGAAGGGTGGAGTTTTAAAAGGAGTAGAAGCAGAGGTATGCAGCCGCAAAGGGTTGAGTGAGCTCAAATATGCCCAATGATTTAAGTTATGGCCTTTTCCATCTGTTATTTTTGGGCCCTCATAATTGGTGCACGCTTTTATCTCTGTTAGCTCAAGTTGTTCGATCATTATCTCATCTATGAGCAAATCTCAGCCTCTTCCCCCCCATCAAACAAGTTTTGTGTAATCACTTGCTAGGATTTATCTTTCCTAATGGCAAGACCATACTCAAACTGTTGACAACAAGGGGACGAGATGCAGTAGAACATACAGATGAATCTCAGTTCAACCATATCATTTGTTAGGAGTGATTCTTATTGTCCCGAAAGTAACAAATAAACTACCAAGCCTTGTGGCTTCAGAGTGCGGAATAGCAAAACATGTTCTTATGTAGATAATGCAAAACGCCTCTGCAAGCATTGTCTATTGCCACCAGCAACCAAATAGTTCTATGTCGCAAGAAACAAGAAACTGTATAATTGATATTCTAAACATATATGTTACCAGTATCCCATATTGTCAACTTGAGTTTTTTTCCACCAACTGTCAGGAACTTGATTTTAAAATCCACTCCTGCCAACAAATGGATTATGTAAAACAAAAGTCAGAAGACAAGCGATATTATTGCAAAATAAAGTATGCCATGCTACAAGCATGCAACACAGATAAATTCCTAAGTACCAAATTGGAGTTGCAAAGGCAAACATAACTGTGAAGTTCTTGTTAATTATGACCACTCTCAGTGGATAACATAAATGATACTTGAATTTTTCAGAAATAACAGGTTGACAACCAATTGGACAGCAATTCTCTGTATTTTTGGCAATGTGCACAATCAAAGCTGTCTGGCATAAGCTGTGGCATATCCTTTTGTTTTATTCAGATGACAGTGTATTATACAGCCAAGATCATGAGGATGATCACTACTTTTGAAATATCCTAAACACAATTGCCCTTTTAAAAGTAACCAGGCCATCCTACTGGAGGAAGAGAAATTAGGATCAGGGAAGAATGTAACCAACATGATTCGTGAATTATCTTATTCAAGCAACTTAACATCCAGCGCACTAAAGGCCTAGAGCAAAGTATATCAGTGGCAGCATCAGCAAGATTTCCCACCAACAGACAAGAACAAATCTGAAAACCTTCACTCAGGCAATCCCAGTAGTACAAGCAAGAGCAGAAAACAGCTTGGCTAGTATTAAATAGGCCTGTTCGTTGAGTAATAAGCTTGGAAAAGCATCGCATATCCTTAACTCGCTAACCACCGACTTCACTCTCCTGGTCGATCGGATGCCGACACCGAAACGGAAGAATTTCCACAGCCACAAGGATCGCCCTCATTAATAGGGGACTGGGTGTGGAAAATCGGGAGCAATAATTGAGGCTTCGTTTCCAAATTCCTCTCGTGGCGCAGCGCAGCGCAGCAAGCGCCCACTGCCAGATTGTTTGTGGGTGTTGGTGAGACGCACGGATGGCGCCTTGATTGGCGGCTCGACAGCTAGATACAACAACGCAGTCCCAGGATTGCGGTACTGTACCGGTGCTACGAGCAGCGTACGCTGAGACTCCGGTCCACTGTACCGATGATTAACAGCGACAGTGGGATCAGTCGCGGAGCTGATCGGAACCGGATATTGGGCCGGCGGCGCGGCGGGGCGTGGAGCGCACGTCGTAGTGGGGTCGGGTGGGTGGGTGACGTACGTACCGATGGTGGGCGCGATGTCGTCGTCGAGCTGGGCGGCGGCGACGAAGCTGACGAGGAGGCTGCTCTTGCCGACGGCCGAGTCCCCGATGAGCAGGATCTTGAAGGAGCACTCGTGGCCGCTGCTCCCGGCCCCCGGCGAGCCCATTCCCCCCTTCCTAACCTCAGCTCCCTCGGATTCGGCGCCCCGATCCCGGAATGCTGGCTCCGCTCTTGGTTGGTGGCGGAGGAATAGATGGAGGGGCGACGCGGCCGGGGAAAGGCGGCAGGCAGGCAGGGCAGGCGCGGGCCGGCAGCGCCGAGAAGGGAGGCAGCGGCAGCCAGACTGGTGTGTCGTGTTGGCTTTGACCAGGGGGGAGCCAGAGAGAGGCAGAGAGCGGCTGGTCCAGCTACTTTATTGGAAGCGGGTCGAGTTGGCGCGCGGGGGACGGTGGGGGCAACCGGCGCGGGTCCCAGCGGTCAGCACCGCGACTGCACCTGCGGCACTGCTCACTCGCGAGATTCGGTGGCGAGCGAGTCTGGTGACCGTTTGGGGTGTGCGGCCGGGCGGCGGGCAGGCAGGCAGGCGCGCGTGTTGGGTAACCGGCGTGGCGTCGCTGCTCGGACTGCGCTTTTTGTTCGTTTCCGGCGGTGGCGGATCATGTGAGTTTTCAGCGTTTCGGCCGTTGGCAAGTATACTAGCACGTCAGGCCTCGCGCGTTTTGGCGTCTTCCCCTGCGGACGCCGGGGATGCGTTTCCGGGCACCTCGCCGGCAAGCGGGGCGCGCGCGCTGTGCCGCCTGTTTCAGTACGCTGCGGTGCGGGGAACGCAACGGGTTTGGATGGCAGAGGCTGCGGAGATGGATAACGTACGCTGCTCTACAGCGTTCTCCGCCGTTCCCGTTTCCTGGACGTAGTAGCAGCGACCAGGTGTTTGTCTGGTGGTGTTTCGGGCCGTGATTCGCAGGCGGCTCACGGTCACGATCTCGTCGCGTCGCGTGCGTCTGGCACTACTTGGGCAGCGACGTACGGCGCGGGGAGTTTCGGCGCGCTGCGAGAGCGCGACGGATTTCCGGTGCTGGAGCTGACGAACAATATTATTGTTTGTTTATTATTAGCAATGCTGATGGGCATGCCTGCGAGTTCCGATACGCTACTCCGCCGGTCCCCCGGGAGGACATGTGTACGAACACGAAACCAGATCCAAGAGGTACGTAGCATGCGCAGGTTACCTACTAATGAGATAGTGATAGGAATACAGGTATGGCATTGAAAATATACCACGAGGACGGAGAGCCAATCATACGGGACACCTGGTCGCTGTTTCGTCCGGCACGTATCGCAAGTTTGTTTGCGTACGAGGGCGACATGCGACAGCGACATTCGATTCGGCGTCCGGCATCCAGGGTGATGTACCCTGCTTGTATGTGTATTCTTTTTTTTTTTTGCGAGGGCTGCTTGTATGTGTATTCAATCATACTTGTACGTGTCACTTGCATTGTTGGATCCTAAGATTATGTGATACCGTACCTTTCACGACTGTGTACGCGCAAAGGCATTGACTCAAAGGAGTATGCGTTGTCTGTTTCTCCTTAGACTCAGAGTGTATTCAATCATCCTTGTCTGCAGGAGGTTCATGTACCGATCAAACCGCGCGGAAGCCGGAGCAGTTTTCGTGAAAACCGTGGATAAACCAAGCAAAACGTCAAAAACGAAATCGGTTTGTTAGTTTACCGGTTGGCTTTTTTGTTTCAAAATCTGAACGCAAATCCATCGGCCATCCCGTTTTTCAATTTTGAAATTTTATTTTTTTTAAAAAAATTAAAATCCAAAAGTTAATTTTTTAAATTTAAACTGATTTTTTTAAAAAAAATCTGTTTACCGAATCGGTTTCCCGGTTTCTGCAAAAACCGATCTAGTTTCCAGTGGTTCGGGGAACCCTGCTTGTCTGTCTCCTAGGGTGATTCTATAGCTATGCTGCCTCGAGGTCCTGTAATCGAATCCACGACAAGAAATGAAACCAATATATATGCAGCAGGTTCAAAAGTTCAATTCTTATGCAAACACATGAGACCTAATTTCTTGTTACCTTTTTGTCGAATGATGATGTATACATCGAATTGTTCTCCTGCGTCCGTACCAGTAGGTGAATCTTTAGTGTGAACTAGATAGTACATGTGTTGCGTGCATGTGTGCCCTATTAAGCAAACCTCCCAGATTAGCTCCTTGATTACCTCCTAGATTATACTCATGTGCAATAATGAAGGCACATTTTGTTTCTTTAGGACACACATTCGATCGCAACCTTGTACTCCCTCCCTCCAGTAATGTAAAGCACATTTTGTTTCTTTAGGACAACATTTGACTGCTATAGTAACTGCTCCATTATTTATCACTCTATGATACAAAAATATAGTCATATATGCATTTTTTTAATATGAATCTAATGACAACAATTTTGTCTCACACAATTATATACATCACTACACAATTATATTAATCTAATGACATCAATCGTTAGTCAAATGTCTGTCTACGAAACAAAATACACCTTATATTAGTGGACGATCGGAGGGAGGATACTATGTAGTACATGTTTGCCAATGCTCTTCCAGATTTAGGAGTTGAAGTATTCTAAACAACCAAGTATGTGCCATAGTGCATCAATGAATCATCGTCATGTCAGTCCCTAAAATTGTGGAGTCTTAACCAAAACATGATGGAAGTCAATCTCAATAGCAACGTGCCATGGTAGCTTTCAATCTCAATAGCAACACGTGCCATAGGTAGCTTTCGCTCTGTATTGGCTTCCAGGGGGGAGCAGCATGATGACATACTACCATGATATGCACACATGACGGATGATTTGTAAAGGGAAAGGCGCCTGTTTTTGTTGAGCCATCCTTTTCGGCTAATCAGATCAGATGGTTTAGCAGTTAGCTCAGGGCCCCCCATCCAGTCATCCACCATCACAATTCCGTTGTCAGTTTAGTCGAGGCAGTGTACCAAAAAAGGGTGACAGTCTCATGGCCAAAGACAAAAATAAACGCCGGGAGACTTCTCGATCAGATGTTCAAACTTCAAAGTCACCATATCAAAGAACAAAAACTGTAGTAGGAAGTAGGAACCTGTTGGAAGGCTACTAGGGTAGTCCCATAGAACCTAGTCTAGTTCAAAAAGTTGATGTCAATTTTTATTTTTATTTTTTGAGATGAAGTTGATGTCAATTTTTGTCTTTGCTTGCCCTAAAAAAATTTATCTTTTTTTTTTAGCTAAAACTATCTTTGCTTCGAGAGCGGCCCATTTTGGAATTACAATTGGGTTCCTATACGTGGGCTGTACAGCCCATTGCCCACATTTCTCCTGGTTCTGAAAGGTTCTGAGTAAACAGAAAGGAACTCTGACAGTGACAGGAGTACAGGAAGGAGATAAATAACCGTGGACACTTCCTCCTGTCTATTCGTGGGAAACAAAAAGCGTGCACGAAATTTTAGGTTAAGAAAGGGACGAGGTGTTTTAAAGAGGGCCTCAAATTGTGAGTCTCGCCTAAAAAAAAAGTTTTGTTTTTGAAACACAGCCAAACATAATTCTCTGAACCCAGAGTACCCAGATGAGAAAAGGCCAATTGGCCCAATATAAGCTATAGAAAATACAATGATTGATACAAATATGCAGGCAACTGTTTGCAAATTTCTCCTGCAGCGGTGGTCAGCGCGGCCGCCGGCGAGCCCTTCCTCCCTGGCATGTTCATAAGACCAATGCAGGGTATTACTCGCTGCATCCTCGACCATCTTGTACACCTTGTTGCGGCACCTGTACTGAATCTCCTAGACGTTTGTGACCAGGATTCGTCTGCTCAAACTCTGGAGCACGCCGCGGGCGCCGGGCCGCCCCTGGTCTCCCGGGTGTTGTAGGAGCTGCACCCGGGGCATTTGTGCCCCAAGACGTGGAACCGCACGTTCGACGTCGCGCTGCAGTCGTTGCACAGGATCCAGATCTGCAGGAGGAAGAGCTTTTGTCAGCAGCAGAACTCCGGCATCAGCGGTACAAGGTTGGGGAGAGCAATGTGATTACCATCTTCTTCTGGTAGATGTCCGGCATCGGCGTCGCCGCGACCTCCTCGTCGAGCTTCCGCCACGTGTCCGTCATGTCGCAGGCGGACCTCGAGCACACAGGGCACGAGAAGCTGCAGAGATCAAATTCAAACCAACTCATTGAGATCATTGCAAAATGGGGAGGAAATCAGAAATGTGGCAGCCTGGCAGGTGAAGATGTCTCTGAAGAAATGTAAACTTACTGATAGTGCAGTCTCATCTCGTTCATGCACTCCAGATGAATCGTGTGCCCGCACTGCAGCACACTGATGTCCTTCGTCGAGTCAAACAGATACTGTGAAAGAAAATGAAGTGAGGAACAATTCATCTCTAAGAAAAAGCTAAGCTCAGAGCAGTGCTGTGATGAAAAGTTCAGAGTAGTGCGAGTTGTGATGCAAAGTTCAGACTAGTGTTGTGGTGCAAAGTTCATGGCTCACTCAGGTATCTCACCTCGAAACAGACAGGGCAGTTGTGGTGCATTGCTCTTTCCACACAACGATGAGAATCCTTCAGGACGTTGCTGTAGCAGCACCCTGTCAGTTGATAACGGGGGCATAACGAGTGTTAGTGAAATCTTTGTCACACAGCATGTCATGAAATCGAAGCAGAAAGAAGTCCATGTAGAAACTTACCGCATGTGTCGCAGTGAAAAAACTTGTCTGCTCCGCCGGTTCTGAAGATGTAATAAAAGCAACCAGATTATCATTCTGAAGAAATCGAAATTGCATTCAAATTTTTTTAGTTAGGTGTAAGTATGGCACTTGCCTGCATATGCCACATCCATCACAGTGGTATTGGTCCTTTGACACCTGGAACAGAGCAGTACGTCTGTCAGATTGGGAATCATCAAATAGTCTTTGTAAAATCCTTAAAAAGATGGTACATTTATGAAACAGTGACATAACAATTGCTGCATCACATTGAGTCATCATTCAGAATCCAGTTATGCTTACATCGTCATCGAAGAAGTTGCATACTTTGCAGAAGTATTTCCCCATGCAGGCCCCACAGTTAGAGCAATTCTGCTGCACCTGTTTGATGGAAAGACTATTTTTCAGACAATTGGAACATCCAAAGGGTTGTAAAAATACAATTATGGTTTTCGACAGACAACTTACATCCTGTTGTTTGGCACAGAAAGAGCAGATAACCTGTGATACACAGGAAAGTAGAACAATTTCAGCTGGGAGAAAAATTCATGTGATTTTTTTTTTTTGAACGGAATTCATGTGATTTCAGTAACAAAAGGGAACAATTACTGAAACAGTTTTTTATTTTATGTGTCTGCGCTCGCTCATATGTTTCGCTTTAAAAAGAAATGGAGGATGACTAGAAAAAAAAAGTCCATCCATCATCAGAGATCGTTCCGAATCTCGACCATTAACCGCTGTTTCGACACGGGATAAGAACATCTATCGCCATCCTACACCCTATGCAAGAGGAAATAATACAGATCAGGCATAAATACACTAGGCTCAATTATTGAGTGTGATTGCTGAAGCCGATTGACAGCAAATTCATTACTAATACAAATCGGGGCACCTGTTAGGCCACATCAGTGGAGCTTGACGTCTAATAATATTACCAATCATGTCCTGGATTATGCATAACTCAGTCAGCCGAGGACAGTGAAGTGAAATCCTGATGGATAGTGAAATATCAAATGCTGGATCTGTCCTCTCCCTTTCATCCTTCGCTTTTTCCCTTCTGTATCCCAACCGCCCTACTACTCCACTTCCTTCGCCTTTTTGCTTCTATCCTGGCCGCCTTGCTTGTAATGGCATAGTCACATGGACTTAAAAATCTTGTGGACCACAATGCCGGCCACTTTGCAAGTGGCGGCAGAACTGGCCAAATTTTTTAGTGACAAGTGGATCGTAGGACGAAAATATCAGCAAGGAATGATTCCCTGCACCTGGAGTCCCGGAGCACTAAGCTATAACCTTATCATCAAAAGAAGGATGGGCGAGAAAAAATCTTGGGATTCCTGGAGCACCAAGCTGACTTCAACTGAAGAATGGCGAGAGGATGGTGGGGTGGGCTTGTTTGGCACTGCATGCTTGTTGTTTCATGCTTTTGTTTCTACTCACTGGACAAGTATTCGCAAAAAAAAAAAGAGTAATTGCTGATACTTTTATTTATGTATTTTATTTTCGCCAAGAGGGGAAATGAAAAGGTCTGGAGCTTTGATAGCTATCGGATGGTGGTGTACACGCGTATCGTGCACTGCAGTCGCACACTACCAGCAAGGAGGTACATGATTGGTAATGAATCCAGATTCAGATGAACGTAGACCAAAGTAAAATAGTACAAGCAGGGACGCAAAATGCGGAAACAGCAGCACAAAAGAGTTAATTAACTAACAAAGCAAGAAAGGGCACCGACCCTTTTGATGTCGTGGCGAGGGATGTCGTGCCGGTGGCGCAGGTCGACCTCGAGCGAGTTCTGCGAAACAGAGGAACGCCCAATGTTTCAGAGATTTTTTTTTTTGCCTGATCCGAAGCCGGAGAAGAGAAGCCCAATGTTTGAGAGAACAAGTGCAGTACGAGAGGGAAACGGTTGGAAGCCATACCTTGGCGTCGTTGTGGCAATGCCGGCAGCCGAAGACCTCGCCGCAGCAGGGCGCGACGATCCTGCACCCTCGCCGGTAATGCTCGCAGCTGCTTCGCGGCCCCCCGGGAAAAAGGAAAACCAAAGGAAAACGGAAGAAAGATCAGTTTTCGTGCAATCCAAGCGACGCCGTCGATCGCCGGCGCCGAGCCAGCGATTGCTTTGCTTGCTTACCCGTGCTGCTGCGCCTCGAAATCCATCCTCTGGTTTCCTCCCGCGAGAGAGATCTCGGAGACCGCGCGCGCCGAAGGGGGCGGCTAGCAACAGAGCCCGGGAGAGGAGCTCGCGCCGCGCCCGCCCGTCCGTTGGAGCAGCTAATTAAGCTTGGAGCGCGAATAATGCACACACGGGACGGGACGACGCTCGTGAGCGGAGGCCGGCCGGTTATATAGCGGGCCACGACTCCCGCGCGGCGCACGAGTCCTTGGCTTAGCCGGGCACGGCAACTTGGGACGTCGATCCAAATGCAAAACGAAAAGGCCGCCGCTCTTTCTTCCGACGCTACACGCGACAGAAAAGCTGGCGAAAGCTAGCTACCGCGCAGCCTTTGCCAGGATCAACGCGCTGATCCATCACTCACAGGCTTAAAGTCTAACCAGGCTGGCTTGCATCGATGCCGTCGTCATCAATCAGCCAAATTAATCTTGTTTCTGACGAAAGATCAGGCAAGTTGATTAACGAATCTGAGCTGCGCGTTTTTGACGGCGCCCACTGGATGACAGTTGACAGGGACGCGGTTTGGTTTGGGAGGAGAGGAGAGTCGGCGCCGGCGGCATGGGGAATTGGGGATGATGGGGCGTGGGCCCGGAGCGTTGGCCGTTGGATGCTGCGGCGGATGAGGATGATTACCGGTCGGGTACACGTCGGATGCGTCGGAACCGTGGGTTTGCCCGGACGGATCGCGTCGCCAGCTCGGCCACTTGGGCTTATCTATCACCCGGCGGCTGTCTCCTCTCATTATACCGACCTCAAATAATATTTCCAGTTTTTCTCGCGTGCAAGGCTCCTGTTGTTCTCCTACAGTCCTACTACTTGGCTACTTGTCAAAGAAACGTTTTATTTCTGTACCAACTCTCCTGGGTTCCTTCTACACAGCATGATTTTTGCATATACGACCAACTACTCTTTCAGTACTGATATACAAAAGAACATTGTTTATTCGCAAAAAAATAACAAAATAACATTATTTTTTAAATAAAGTCTTGCTCTTTTCCCACTTTAGATGTGTCATGTTGCACCGAAACTAGCTACATGGCCGTTTGTTATGAGATATGGTGCCATAAAAATTGAACTTGATACTAAGTCGGTTGAAAGCTTTTTTCCCCATAATTTGTGGATTTTAAATATAATTTATACATAACCTAATCGCAAAAAAATATATACATAACCTTGTGCATATATTGTTTTGGAAGGGAAAGGCAGAGGAAGAAGCATGAAGACGACCGTATGTGAGGTTAAAATAAATGGAATGAGAATACAATCAAAGGAGAAGGAAGTGTGGGTAAAATGTGAGCACAATTGTGGTGGAAGGAAACAGAGGGAAGTGCGCCTGCATGATGACGAGAAGAGAGAGATGGGGGAGGTCAAGGTGGTGACCGGTGATGAAGTGAATGAATAAGATAGGAGTAGTGGTCAACAATTTTTTGTAGCAAAAGAAGTAGGGGCGAGTTTAACCATCTTTGAATAAATCTATTCTTAAATATTTGTTTCAAAACATCCAAACTATGTCTGTAAGTAGTAATTAAAAATGATCTTGCAAACGTCCAAAACTAAGAGCTTTTTCTAAATACTCTTACAAACGTATTCCAATGGAAAATTGATCTTGCAAACGTCCAAAACTAAGAGCTTTTTCTAAATACTCTTCATTGCACTTTTTCTCTCCTTAATGAAATGATGCGTCGTTCACCTTCGCATTCATTGAAAAAAATTTAAAGACAATCTGCTGTGCATACGGCAGGATTTGTACAACTAGCGTCTGATTGCAAACATGCAACCGCAGTTAATGAGCAATCGTGATTAGATAATGAGCACGGAAGTTGATCAAACGGTCAAATATATGGCAGTGTTCCATTACAAACTGACTAACTGAGGAAGTGCCGGATTCATCCGTTATAAAAGTCAAACGCTTCATTGTTCAGTGAGTTATTTTTTCTTTCTTCGTACCAATCATTTGACATGTTCATTGAGCATCACCAACAGTGATGCACATTGCAAACTCCGCACGCCCATAGTGAGTGGACACGGCTGAATGATTTCGTCAGCAATCTCTGTGATTGGCGGGAAGAAGAATATCCAAACAAAAGGTATCATCCTACTTGCCGATATTTCAAGGATGAAACGAAAAACATATCATTCCACTCCGTCCATTATTCCGGCTGTGAAGTCTGAACAATAACCAAATTAACACTGATCACGCAAGTCACTAGTTACACACCTAAGTATTCGAAAGAATTGAAACTCCTTGATTGTTCGACATATTTTTTCCCCTGAGTACTGCCTCAAGGTCAATCGTGACCACTGCAGACGCGACGGATCGCTTGTACTATGCTCCTCCGTTCCATTGGTTTGGTCAGGTGGAGGTCCATCCCGGCGAGGATGGTCTTCTTCTGCTCCTCCTCCATGGCGTCTGCCGTCAAGGCGATGATGGGAGTATGAATTCCGTAGCTGCTCTCCGCCTCACGGATGAGCCTTGTTGCTTCATAGCCGTCCATCACGGGCATCTGACACAAAGAACAAATCCTTAAGAAAGAGAGAGAAAATGAAAGGTCTGTGAATGCAAACAATGTGTAATCGACAAAAATTAAAAGAACGTAAGAGCCATCTAGTGTAACAAGATAATTGAAATGCTGGAGATAATAGCGGCGGCACGTTCAGAGGGTCAGGTTACTGTTGAAGTTTTTTTTTTTTTTTTTTGTGCGAGGGAGGTTACTGTTGAAGCTTACTTGGCAGTCCATAAGGATAACATCATAGGGAGTTGAAATTATTGCATCCTTTGTTTCCGAGTCATCTGCTTGCTCAAGAGTGGCACTGAACATGCTGAGAGCCTTGGACCCATCCTCTGCTACCTCAACCGTTGCTCCTAGATGGTTAAGTATCTTCTTTCCAACCATCTGCAATGTCAAAGTGTCCTCAACTAACAAGACATGCGTCCCGGTCAATGGTTTATCCTCTTCCACTTCTGTTTCAGGGGCCGAATGCGCAACCATGGCTGATCTGCCAGCCCCTGATGATCCTGGGGTGCTAGTTCCAGCACTTTCAGGATTGACATGGGTTGATGGTTGTTTTGTCTGCGAGAGCTTGAGGTCCCTCAAGACCGTTAATAAATCGTGCAACCGAGACCCGTGGATTGGTTTTTGCAGGACAAGATCACAACATGTATGAGTCAGCCTTCCCAGGTCAGTAGAAGAGGTCTTTTTATCAGCCAGGCAAACAAATTTGAAGGGAATTTGGTTCTTGATGTCTGCAAAGTTTATCTCTGAGCATATCTCCTCCATTTTACCATAGTGTGCATCAATGATAAGTAGCACACCGGAAAATTGTCCTGCAGGGATGCATCTTTTGCAGCTATTGCTGTTGTTCAGTGACATAGGTAGTATCTGGTTAGCAGTATCTCTGGGCATGAAACACTGGTCTGTGCGGCACTCGAAACTATCGGATGATGTCCTTGCAAGAGAAGCATTAACATGGCACACCTTCTCGAGGGTAGAAGCAAGGAACTCGACCTCTGAGACCAGCCAAACTTCCAAACCTAGATTTTCCATCCAAGCCTTCATGATTCTTCTTGTTTGATCACCATGAACGAGAAGCACACATTGTCCACCCTCAAAGCTATTAGCTTCTCTGAAGGATGAGGCAAAGATGTGGGATTCGCTTCTTTGTACTGATGGTATCGATCTGCCTTGTTCTATGTCATGTTCTTCCTCGATTACACCCATCTTCATGAACACATTGAACCCAATACAGGTTCCTGTTTCACCAGGCTCTTTGTCTTTGATGTTAATCTCACCTCCCATCAAACGCACCTGTAAACAGTTTATGTCAGCTAGAATTCAACAATTATCTCAGATGTATAGAAAAATTCAACATTGGAAAAGGTAACTTACAAAAGATTGAACAATTCCAAGCCCCAAGCCAGTTCCTCCTTGCCCTTCATTAACTTGAACGTAGTTCTCAAACACCAGCTCTCTCTTTTCTTTGGGAATCCCAATGCCGCTGTCATCCACTTCAAAGTAAAACTCGACAGAGTTGGGATCGTTTTGAACGGAACTGAAAGAGTGCCGATGAGCGTGATGTTCCCTTCTTTTGAAAAAGCACAACAAATTGCCAAGCGGGCCTGGAAAAGCAAATCTTGAGGGAACATTGTTCGAGCTTCTTGGGATAGGCCTATTAGCCCAAGCACGGAGAACGACGTGCCCTTCTTGGGTAAACTTGACAGAATTGCCAAGTACGTTGTCGAGGATCTGTTTGAGTCTCCTGCAGTCCCCCATCACATTTCCACATTTCAGGACAGAAAGATCACAGGGATCCCAGACCACTTCCAGTCCTTTGCTGATGCCCACGACGTTGATCATGTCCATGGATTCTTCCAAGACATTGGCCAGGTTGAACTCGACTTCTTCTAGCTGCATCCTTCCTGACTCGACCTTGCTCGTGTCCAGTACAGAGTTAAGTATCCCTGGACAGATACATACACGTGTACCACAAATTAGTGCATCGGAAAAGCAAGTACGTGGATCGCATAGAGGACTTGAAAAATGGCATATGTAAAATAAAAGTGCATGTCAGAAAAGAAGAAGCATGTCGTGTCAGTGTGGCTGTGACAGTGACACATTCAGTAAAAAGCCAAAATTCCAACTCACCGAGCAGTTTCTTTGTGCAAACATCCATCTGCTCAAGGTTACGCATCATCTGCGGGTTCGTCCGGGCCTCCGCTCGGGACACGTCCACGAGTCCCTTGATCGCCGCCAGCGCCGACCTGATGTCGTGGCTGGCACCGGCGAACGCGTTGGTCTTGTTCAGGCTCTTCCGCTCCGCCTGCTGCAGCGCCTCCTTCTGCCTCAGGAGGCTCGCCTGCAGAGACGCCTCCGTCGCCTTGGACCGCCTCAGCGCCCTCAGCAGAAGGAAGCATGCCGCCATTGCGACCACCGCCACGCAGCACGCCACGACGATGACGATGACGCCCATGTATCCGGATCCGGACATGGCTGCCGCGTGCTTGAGAGGTTGTCGAACCAACTGAAACAGCAGAGAAAATATCATCTGCACGGGTGAAAGGTTTGGAACAAAATGCGTCGTTTTTGGTACTCGAATGATTGAAAAAAGGAGTAAGATTTGCACCGTTTCAGATCGAAGCACGTGATTTCCCAACATTTTGCAA
Source organism: Eragrostis nindensis (assembly GCA_012490785.1). NCBI lineage: Eukaryota > Viridiplantae > Streptophyta > Magnoliopsida > Poales > Poaceae > Eragrostis > Eragrostis nindensis. Next base: position 205,957 of record JAAXCT010001160.1, on the reverse strand, counting down.
ACAAGTTTTCGGAGAAAATATTATCTGTGCGCTGGCGAGAGGAAAATGAGATCAGATGGCCAATGGACGCACACAAATGGAGCATAAATGAGTTATATTTTTTTTGCGAGGGAAAAAAGAACGAGTTAAAAGCAATGGAGGATCATACATCCATGCCGGTGCGAGTGCGAAGAACTAATTAAAAAAGAACACAAGTACAAACGACAACATGATGAGAAAGGAAAATAGCGCAGCGCATCTGTAGACTACGCGATGGAACAAGACATGTTGAAAGCAACTCACTAGTCAGTCGCGTAGGCAGCAGCGGCGGTGCACTCGTGCGAATGGCGATTGAGCGATGAAAGGGAGAGGGAGGAGAATATATATGAGCCTGCTGCTATGATCATGCCGCCGCAAGGAAAAATATTTGGTAGAGTAGGAATGGTGCAGGAAAAGATCTCTAGATGCCATTCAAAAGGGCAATCGACAAAGCAATCTCCAACCGCACCAAATGCAGATTTAACCGTGATCCCCTTCCAAGATTAGCAGCCGAGCCACCCTTTGCTCGCCGTCAGTATAATACATGGAAGGTACGAAGACGACAACTTTGGCAAGACGGTGGAGGTACCATGGGCGAATTGTGGTATATCACTGCCTGCGTCTGTGTTTCACAACAAAAACCTTCCACCACCAAATTAATGGAAGTCCCTTTCCAGGTCCCCAAAAAAAAAAGTTCAAAACATGTCATATCTCTAGAATGTCTTATATTTGAGGACAAATTTTGAACTCTTGAATCCTTTGTACTAAGGGAGAAAGAGAATATAGGTATTGGGGGTAGACAGGTATCATCCATGATATTATTTGGAACTTTTTTTTAGAATAGATATTATTAGGAAGAGTAACTTAAAAGGGTTTTTTCTTCTTTCTTCAATGCACATAAGACAGCTCATATAGCTAGGTTAGCTTACCAATGAGCTGATGTAGTTAATCTAATATAATGGTGCCCATTTCCCCATAAAAAAAATCAATCACATGGCACATCTGAGAGCTGGAGTTGCTGAAGCCAAATGCTAATTCTGCAGACCATTCAATGCCATTTCTGAGAATCGATTTACAAGAACTGTGGTATATTTTATACACAATAAGGCCCGACACTACAAAACTGCGAGACCCAAGAGCAAAAATCCGAGCTCCCCAGTTTCCTATAATACAACGCAAGGCACAACGGTATCCCCTCTAAAATGTTTGATCAACTGACGTCCCCACAAGATCATTCGTTGGCGCTCTGCATAAGCTCAAACCACTGCATGGCATAAAACAGCATGGATGAGTAGGGAATTTAACGGCTAGTGAAGACGGGAATCAAATGCACCACATCATACCTGTCTAAGCAAGTCGGCCAGTGTGCGAGGAAGCGCTTCTATGTTATTCAGCATAACATAGTACGGGAATGGAAAGGAATCCATGTACTTTTCAAGCTTTACCCCACGGTCTTTCTCAAAGCTAGCTTGCTTCAGATTCATAATAGAATCCTCAGGATTATCCAGGAGAACGTACGCAATCATCCTCTTCCTGTTTAGAACATCTCTGACACGGCGCTTCAGATTTTCCTGTTTGAGACAAATTCAGAACAAGGGTAGGAAACATTGGGGTGTATTAAGTGAACCTGAAGAGAGAAATAGATACCTTTTCATGGAACTTGCCATCTGATATTATCAGTACAAGTTGCTGAAGTGGATTTTGCCCTGATGGCGTACGTGCCCTCGCTACGGCGGTGTCCAGCATTGCGTTCAGATGCGTCAAGAGATCAGCAACTGGTTGATCCTCAATTTTGTTGTCTTGCTCAAATGACAAACTAGAGATCATCTGTAACAGAAGCAGGAAAGAAAGCAACAGTTATGTAAGTTATCAATATAAAAATAATGACGACAAAATAAGCACACAGGACCTTCATCAACTTACATTAACTCCAGCTTCTCCATTGAAGATCTGATCAAAATCATGCAACACTCTAACATTTCCTTTTTTGCCAAAACTGGCAACTGCAAACTGTCCAACCTCAAGCTGCGACATAGCACGGCAAACTGTAACTAATGCCTCAATAGCAACTTTTCCACACTTGCCCTCAGACATACTACGTGAGTCGTCAACAGCAATAACCACTTGGTAATTGCGTTTATTGGGTTTGGTCCGGCGCAGCCATATCTTGTCTCTGCGGAAATGACTTGCAATGTATGGAATAACCTGAAAGAAATAATAGTCGTGTCACATCATATGTTATGACTGAAAAAAACATTTAAGGGGGAAAAGGAAAAATGCCAAACATTGTGATGACTTCATTGTAAATAAATGTACCTTCTTCATGTTTATTCTCTTTCCAGTTCTGTAATCCCCTTGAAGTTTACTTGCAAGAGTTGGCTCCATGACCAAGCGCAATTGCTCAGCCAGTTCTTGCGACAATTTCATTGTTGCCAGTTCAAGATTTTTCCAGTCCACAATAGCACTTCCCGTTTGCGCATAGTTGATGTCTAGATCCATCTGAGTAGGTAATTCATGGTCAATAGTTAGGTCATCCAGTAGAGTTGTTTTGTCATCGACTGGGGGTCGTTGGAAGGAAACAAGATCCCCAAAAGTGTTATCTTTTCTGGTTTCCCCAAAACCTTGGACAGATGTATCAGTATGAAGCTCTCTGCCTTCCAATTCATTGTCATTTTTGGACTTGCTGTTAGGTGCTTGTGAACTTTGGAGATGAGGCACTTCAGGTTGATTATCATCTCCAGGTGTCCTCTCATCAGTCTGTTCATTCCTAATATGGTTTTCATCTTCCAAGAAGGACTGCTTGATTTGTGTGTCATCATTGATTTGATCAGCAGTTGCAGCACCCAACGCCTGCGAGGTGCTCTGCTCGCTCTCGGGCACATAACGGAATTCAGCAGCATTATCATCCTCGGAATGATCTTCATTGTCTAGCTGATGATCCTGGGTATCAGCTGAGACTTTGGCCCGTTCTTTCCACTCCTCCATTGCATCTCCAATGCTCCTGAAAGGATTTGTCTGCTTGATGTGCGATTGTGGACCATCATTTTGCATCTCTGGCTTGGAGTTGGATAATAATCTTGAATCATCGCCAGTGTTGGGCATAGATATTTCTAGATTGGGCACTTCATTACCCGAAAAATTAGCTGATGGAGCAACTGCACCATTCATATCGCTGCTGTTAGCTAAGTTCTCTTCAGATTCTCTGTTAGAGTCTAGCACATTATCAGGCTGTACACTTTGTGAAGGATGCATAAGGGAGTCTGTCTTGTCTATCTGTTGTTTACCAATATCGTTTGGCTCCATGTTTGCATCTTCAACATGTTCCCCTTCGTCATCTACCATGTTGTCACCATGTTGTGCAGTATCTCCTTCCTCCATATCATCCGAAGCATCTGGCCTCTCCTCTGCCTGTTCCGCTTCTTCTGAACCAATTTCTTCATTGTCAGCATCTCTCTCGTCATTTTGTTCTTGTCCCTCCGCATCATCATCGTCGAAACCATTCTCTGGCTCAGGAAGATCAGGTCCTGTTCGGTCATCATATGCATCATCTTTGTTCATGATGTCATCAGTATTCACATCAGTTTCCTCATAGGGACTAGGTTCATCTTCCAAATTACTATTTTTGCCTTGCTCATCACAATCCGTTTCCATAGGATCTTGATTTTCAACAAAATCATCTTCCTTAGCTCTCATCTCCTGATCATTCTGATCTGTCCCTTTGACTGATGAACCAGATTCATATTTCTCAGTGGATGTATTAGGATCATCATCTTCATCTTTGTCCCAAGATTTCTTGCCAACAACTTCACTTGCATCACCAGTATCACCCATCTCATCATCCAAGTTCATATCTTCATCTTCGTCATCCGAGTCCTTGCCTTCCGGATCCTCGGAAATGTCAGACAATTCTGCAGTAAAATCCTCTGCCATTTCAATTGCATTATCATCATTCTCAGGAGGTTGATCCGGCTTACATGTTGCTTCCTGCTGAACATCAAAGAAGTTTAGCTTTGAAGGAAGCAACGCAGAAATTGTTAGTCTGAGGTAACTACTTAAGCACACTAACCTTTTCGTTATCCGTCCCATCAATTAGCGATGGATCATCTATTTTAGAGCTTACACTCTCTTGACCTTCCCCCTCACCCATGCCGGTTCCAGTTGCATCTTGCTGTCGTTCATCAGCTGAGTCTTCAGTTGCATCTTCTGTGGAACCAAATCCCTCAGCAAATAGGTGAATCAAAAGGTCCCCAAGTGCATGGGTCATTTCAGATGTCTGAAATCAAAGGGAAAAAGGTCTTAGGAGACAAAATCAAAAGAATTATTTTACCAAAAAAGAAAAGAAAAGAAAAGAAAAAGAGGGGCCCCTAAGTCCTCCAAACTTGAAGTACTTACTGTTCTGTGGGCTTCTAAAAGTTCAGAAAGGATTCCTTCCGCCGATGACAGTATCATGCCCAGCCAAGCATGAAGATGTGTTAAGTGCACCTCTATGCTAGCACGCGTCTCAGGTTTATTGTCAACCAGCATCCTCTGTTGCCAAACAGTTAAAATTATAAGGTTAACATAAAATTATACAGTTGTGAAAACATAAGGCGTCAAAGGTTAAGGAACAAACCACTGTAGTACAAAGTTTTTCACTAGCATCACAGATATGGTCCAATTTAAGTTTAACGACATATGACTGCAAAATATCTTTCCATGACGTAATAGTCCCCACAGATGAATCTTCATCTCCAATATTGGATATTTCAAGTTCGGTTAGCTTTCCTACAACACCATCAGCTAGGACGAAAGTTTCCTTCAAAATCTCTGCATATGAAGCTTCAAGAGTTTGTAGGAAATTGGAGCATAGTCTGTGATCATCTTCGTCGATTTCTTTGGAGTTCCCAATCGCCACCTTACCCTACAGCAGTAAAACATGTTTGATCAACACCCTACTTTCCTAGTACACCACAACAAGGAATGGAAAAAGCGTGTAAGCATAAATTCAAGTATATGTATTATATTCAAACATAAAACAGGAACACAGAATAGAGAGATGTGTGTCTACATAAATTCGTAATGATCTATGCGTGATGATTTCTACAGTATTTAGCTTTCGTCTGAATTACAGCACCAACCTTCTCCAGCAGTTCTTCCAAACGGGAGAGGAGAATTTTTTTAACGGATCTCATTGAAATATCCTGGTCACATAGAGCTCTCACATCTTCTCTTAATGAATCTATAAGCTGCCAATTTTCAACAACAAGTTCCTCCATCTCTCTTGTAGCGAGAGGCATAATAGTATGTGCACCAGTAAGTATATTATTGGATCCAAGTAAGTATTTATCTAATAAATCCTGCAAAAAAAATGGTTATTAGAAACATGATATTCAGGAATGCATACAGCTAGGCTTAGATATGCATAGCTTGATTAGTTATGCATACGGCTTGGCTTAGTTGTATCCAATTAAACAGGTCTATCACTGAGGTCTGCATACAGTTTGGCTAGTTGTAATCACTTAAGAAGCTTGCACATGGTTTAAACTCATGACACCACCTTCAACTTATTTGGAGCTTCCAATGGAAACAGGGCTTAAGATTATTGCATGAGACCCAAAAGTAGACCCCTGGTTGACCTTGGTTTGCTATAAACGATAGCTGAAGATAGGTGAAACCCATATGAGAAAAAAGAAGACATGTTACCTTAGAGTCAGCAAATCTCGAAATGAACTTTTCAAGAAAAGATGACATGGATGCAACTTCTTTAAAATTGTTACACGAGGTATAATGACAGTCCTTGAAGCTTTTGAGCAACAAGTTGGTGTCCGTGATCATAACCAGTACACTGTCAAACAATTTCTGAAAAAAAAAAAGAGAGAGCAAAAAGATGCATTAGCCAACATACTGTATAAAAACGGTGCACAAAAATAGCAAATGATGCATTGATATAGTAAACCCACAAAGCTGGAAAACATTAAGCACCATGACCGTACCTTTTGCTCCCACATGGAATTTAGCAGCACATTTTGGTATGACGATAGAGATTTACTCCCTCCTATAAAGGATAATATGTAAGTTTTCTGCTTCATTTACAAGCCCTAAAAGAAAATACAGAAGTCGAGAAGTACCTCCAGAACCTAACAAGAAAATAACAAGCCGAAACTTGTTGAGCTGATTAAATAGATTATACGCATGATGCCTTTGTTCAGACAATATAGTTAACAGGTGATTCATAAAGGATGTGCCCCTGTTAACCTGCACGTTGCTCAAAGGATTAGTGGGAAATCGATGTATGGTTGACCTGTAACAACAAAATATCAAAAGAACAAACCTCCTCTAAACCTAGATCTTTGTTAAATTTAAAGGAAACTTGTCGAAGTTGTTGCATCATAGCCAAACATTTGAAATACTGCTGATTTGCATGCTTCCAGTTATCTGTGGTCAAGAGTGGAGAATGGACAATGCTAACATCTTCTGATGTTTTATGCGAGCTCTCTTGCTGGAGCAAGTGTACCATATCATATGAATTCTCCAAGAACAATGAACTTGTTGCAGCCAACTCATCTCCCCACTGGAAGTAAGACAATAATTGCAATTTGTAAAAGCACTTTTCAACGATAGATTAACAGAAATGTAAAAATGCATTTTCATCGACAGTAGTTGTGCTCGACTTCACATTACAACTGTAGAGCTGAACAAAAGCAGGAAAAGGCAGAGGCTGCAATTCGATGGCAAAAAAGTACCTCATGACTGATTGGTCTGTGCTTTGATAGTCCACATTCCTCCAGAGTTTTGAACAGATTGGATAGAGCAGCTTTTTTCTGGTTCTTTTTCCCATGCTTTAATGTACTAGAAAAATTAGCTGCAACACAAATTCTCTCAAGTGCGACCCAAAAGAATTTCAACCTGTCACTGAGTTCAGTTTCATCCTGTCCACGGTTCACATTGTGTATAGCAACATCCACATATTCTGTCAACAAAACAATTTGTACCGAATCAGAATCACATTGAGCAGAAAACAAGAGGGGTGCGTGGGTGATGCGCCGGGGGTTACCTTTGAGAGAAGTAACTCCAGTGGCAGTAGCAGCTGTATGCTGCAAATTTTGTAACGACAAACAAGTCTGACTTGCCCACTTGTTAAACCACAAAAACCTGGTAGAAAGAGCAACATAACATAAACAGGTCTAATAATTAAGAACTAATAACAAAAATCTGATCGAAATTTAAGGGCCACCTGTTGTTAAATTTTTCAATGTCAACAGGAAACTGAGATTCAGATCCCTGAGGATCAAGCCAGCCCGGAACTTTCCTTGTTGTGGCTTCTTCATTCAGTAGAACCATGACAGGTTTTTGTAAAACATCCTATCAGAAAGCACAACATTTCACATGAAAGGTGTAATATTTCAAAACGGTAAACAACCGAGACTAGCTTATTCTTGTGAAGATTGGTTTATAGAGACATACAGAGGCAACTGGAATTCGAATATAGAAAATTACAAATCAGTTCAAGAATGCTGATGTTCTTGCAGCGATAGTAATGTCATTAGCAGCTAATGCCCTTGCCAATCTTACATATTGATGTTTTTCATAATGAGAACAAAAAAAAAAGTGAAGAGAGATAATCAGTACACATACATTGAACCGTCGCAGAAGCTTAAAAACCTTTTGCCTAGTCCTCTTGAAATTTTCAATGGAAGCTGTGCTGTATGGTTCTTGTTCCCAGCTGTAAAGCTTAACCTGATCCTTCAATTCCTTCTCAATGGATCCTTTAACAGCTTCGATTTGCCCAAGTACACTGTATTCGTGAAAAATCTATCACAATCACGGAGAGCGTAGACAGAAAAAACTTGTCATAAATTACAGTGACTTACAGTGACAGGAACTGCATGTAGTAGCCAAATACATTGTATAGGATATTCTGGATTTTCTTCATTGGGGTACTGTCAAGTGTGAAAAAAAAAATGTTAGCAAACAATGTAAATTTCGTAACTAAGATCTTACTGAAAAATAATGTTAGAAAAACAACTATAATGAAAAAGAAGGAACACGACATCAAACAAAGCAAACACTGTACATAAAGCAATGCAGATCAAAATATTGACCTCACCTTAAATAAGAACCCACACTAGCACCACCAGAAATCTCGCCGTGGAAGGCGAGGAGAAGATGTAAGCGTCTCTTGAATTCTCCAAGATTCGATGTTTGGACAAATTCCTCAACACTGAATTTACAGAACCAGATTAACATTAGAAACATATACACAGCTAGAAAGGGGAGAGCAGAAAAATATGCATACCTTTTGATAATAGATAAGTCCTCATCCCTTGGAATACCACAAGTCTGAGTAAGTAGTGCTCGTAATGGAAACCACAGCTGCGGGGGGAAAAGAATATTCTATTAGCAAAAGGAAAAACAATAAAGCGATAAAAAACAAACACGCATATTAGTTGTGGAAACTCACTTTGACAGCATTTTCCTCATACTTTCCCTGGACCTCCTCAAGCAGTACAGGCCAACAATCTAATTCAAGCCTTTGCCATGAATATACAAGCAAGAATATAGGTGCCAGATGATCTGTAGGCAGAAAGGACATCAAAATGATACGAAACTGATTCAATTTTGCCAGGCTCATTAGGAGATGTTGAGCATGTCACCACTCAACACTATAAAATAAAAAAACAAATACGATGCACCTAATTATAATAGATGAGAAACTCTTGATGCAATAGTAATAGACACTGAAGCTATTCAAGCATTAGTAAACAGACAGTACAAGGCACATATTTTCTCTGAAACGAGGACAGCTATGTTTAAAAGAACACGGACAAAGGTTAATGAAGATTCAGTGTTACCTTTTAGAAAGAATTTCGAGTCATTTTCCTGCAATGTTTGAGCCTTCCCAGCCAGTAGTTGCAATCCAAGTAAAGCCTTAAGAATAACATTGTAACAAAAACAAGGAAAACTTAGTACATAGAAGCGTGTAAGTATCATGCCAGGATTTATTTGATAACAGACCTTTGAAAGTGGCGTGCACAGGGGCATTGCTAAAAGGGACGCAATTATGTCCAATATTTTTAGAAGACCTGGATGATCAGGCCATTCATCTAAATAGAACCTAACTTTCTCTTGAAGTGCAGTTAGTGGTTCAACCATTTTGAACAACACAGAAGGATTTGGATCCTGCAATAAGCAAAACTATTAAGTATAATTAAAGGAGCCAATGGACATGTTGGCGCAATCTGAATGATGTTATACCTTGTAAGCATTATAAGAACTGCAGTCTAGAGAACGCGAACAAGTTCGCTGATATTCCAGACAAACACGAAAAAGATGCTCAGGCATGAGCTTCTCATCAAGTATAGAGCATGCTAGTTCCGGCAGGTCTGGCAATAATAACACCAAGTAAGCCAAGTTCTATACAAAAGCATTATTTGAAAAGGCCCTGTAGTACTTACCTTTCAGTATCGTAGTTCCCAGCTCATATGATTCTATAAAAGACTGAATTTTCTGCACATCACTGACTTGGCATTTGGTTGGCTGAAAGAAAACAATTGAGAAGATTAATGTTTATCCATGAGAATGTACACTGACACATAGATTACATGGTAGTTTCATACTATTCGCGCATCTATCTCCTAAATTCAACGAAATACTATGTCCATGTGGGCATACAATACATCCAAAATGCATTAACTATGATATCAGAAATGTAACTATCAGTTCCTTCAGACACAATGATGAATTTTAAAGGCGGCAACATTTCTCTATTAATTTAGCATACCTTCTCAAAAAGATCTGGAGACCCAAACAATTGGTTATGAATAGTTACAATACATTTCAAAGTAGATTCTGGTATGAGATCCCAAGTGTCTTTGGCAACGACATCAGCCTCATCAACTCTCTCCTTTTATAAATAAGAATGTTACATCAATATGTATGCATAGTGAAAGATAGTTACATCAATATTCAAAGTGAAACATAGGCCTTCAAAACAAAGAACAAATATGAAATGATACCGTAATTCTGAAAAACTCATGCTCTAGTTTTTCTTCGTTGTCGACTACATCGTTGCCTTCTGTATCAATATCTGAAAGTGATGGTACATCTTCCTTAAAAATGTCCTGTATATCGATAATTCGAGATCTGAACCTATAAAACTGAGAATCCTCATTTTCTTTAGCTTTCAGATGAGATTTCATGTCGATCCACATGCTTGTAAAATGATCAAAGGTATCCTTCATGGACTGAAAAGAGAAACTGGTAAGAGACCAAACGCTTTGCCTAAGGCGTAAAACTCGCAACAACATGACTCTAAGAGTACATACCAGGTACGTTGCTTTATCCATGATCAGGGAACAGCTGACGCTATATGTTGCTCTTACCAACGAAATATGATGTATTGAATTTAGCATCTCAGAGTGGGACTTCTGCAATTAGTACAGAAAACAATATGAAAATATTAGCTCTAAACTCAAATGATTGGTGAAGCTGCAAGAAAATGGAATAAAAAGGGAGAAATGTGTATCTGCTAACCACTTTGTCTGCCACTTTGCCAAGCTTAGCCTGGCTTGACATAGCAGCAAGCTTCTTCAATATGTCTACATCACCAAATTTACTGTATTGTCCTGTCTGATCATTAGTTGCATAATTTGTTAAATCTGTCCTTTCACTAATGACCCTTCCAGTAATAGAACCAGAGGGAAACTGCATAAAAGCATAAATGGTGCCCTGCAGCAAAGAAAACATATAAAGATAGTACAATCAGCTTCGTAAATCAATGAGAATACTTCGTGACAACAGCAACAAAATAAATGTAAAAGAGACAGCACTGAAATCAATATACTACCAAATATTGTTTGGCAAGTACAGTAGTAGTTGTAAAATGACAGCAGATAGCATCGAACTCAACAAATTACCACTATTTTTCAAACTATACTCCCTCTGTTCTTAAATATATGACGTGTAGGACAGATAATTTAGTTCAGATGATTGTTGTCCTAAAACGTCATATATCTAATAACATAGTAGTAGATAGATTACAGACAGTGGACTTCTAAATAAGTACATAGTTAAATCATGGAGGAATCATGTATAATACAATGACAGCTGCAAAGTTTACATACCAGAACTCTTTCAATGTCATCTTCTTTGATCTTCTTCAAATACTCTCTCTGAAGAGAACCGGCTAGTGCAATTGCTAAGCCTAGTTTCATTTCATATACAGCAACTTGAATTGGTTGAATCAAGTCAACATACTCCCCATACTCTTCAGTCAGCCTCTTGATAAAGTTCATGGATGTTATCTGCCACAAGAAAATTACAAGGCCAATCAGAATATCTGTAGTTAGCGAGGGGTCAAGGAGAAGATAAATGACCCTAGTCACTCTCTATCTGAAAGAAGAGCCAAATCAGTGCCAACCAATCTCACCTGCCAATTGCATACTCTGTCAACCTCTAGTTGCCCTACTTCTTTGCAATCCAAGTTAGCTAACAAGTCCTTGCAATCAGACAGACGATCCTCGAACTCAAAGCACGCAGCAACAACACTCTTATGCTTTGATTGCTGAGGTCGAAACACAACCTGTAAATTGCACATGAGGATAAGTGCAACAATATTCCAAGCCGACTCATGCACAGACAGATTGCATTAACCAAACTATAACCATTCGTAGGCAAAACTTAAACTGATTGCCTGAAGATAATTCTCATTGACCAGCAATATCAGCTTCCAGCGTCACCACAATGGCCAGACAAAGTATATATAACAGAGGAAGAAAATATATGTACGTCCAGCACACTATCACCATTCACCAAATATTTTAAACAGCTAGCATGGAACTAATTACAACATAAACAGCCCATAATTTTTATTTTCAAAAAATGAATGTCAAGAGATACTATTAAGTGGCGACAGCAAACTGCTAAACCTAAACAGACAAGACATGCACTAGGAAGTTCCATTGGTGTTTGATGAACAGATCACAGCAAGAACCGAAAAGACAAGACGTGCATTAAGAAACGCGAAGCAATGCCATATTATAGTAATATAGAACCTTTGACCGGAGATCTTTCTCTTCGGTTTGAAGCTGTTGCAATAACTTCTGATCATTACTATCTTCAGCGAAGGTGAAGCCAACTAATTCTTCGCAATCATGACGAACCTGTAACAAAAATAGGAACCATGACCATGTCATCCTTCATACTAGACAAAGATGATGAAACGGTCTATTCTGGATCAACTTTTCAAGTTTTCCACAAAAATAACAAGACATGTTGTACCTTTCCCTCAAGTTTCACGAGTGCAATCTTTTCACAAATATGAGAATGCTTGTAAGAAGATTCAAATGCAGGATCAGGACTGTATGAGCTCAACAATAACCGGAACCGCAACTCTCCAATATGCACCCAGGCAGCCCCGGTATGCAATAAAGAGTCTGCATAGCACAAATGGTAGTTAAAAATGATAGACATCAACCATTGATATAATCAGATTACCAGCAACAACAAACAAAGAGAAAGTTAAAAAAAATTAAGGTGCTTTGAATATGTAGTGTCATGTCTCCTATTCATATGAATCATTCATGATATCCGATGGTACATGATATATAAGAAACAGTACCAATAAATGATTAAATGGCATCTGCGTCAAATATATATTATAAAATCAACAAAACAATCCATGACCGAGTCATCCAACATAATCAGATATTATACCAAGAAGGCCCCTACTATATATATGCTTGCTTGATAGATAATTTCTGTGGAATAAAGATAAAAAGGAATACCATGGGAATTAGGCGAATACAAATCCATCAGCAAGAACTCTACAAGTTTATCTGATCCTGAGAGTGAAGCCAATACTCCATGACTTGAAGATGACAAAAGTGCAGAAACACTGTCTAGATCTTCTTTCTGTGAGACACAGAAGGTCAAGAAAACGAGAAGCACCAACAAAAAAACATCATGAGAAACATATAAAATCAGTGCGCGAGTAATGTTCACAAAAAATTACTATAGTTGTCAGTTCAAATTGCAAAAACACAAAAGATAAATTACAAAGAAAAAGAGTCGTATCATGAAGCCCAATAATTATCATTTTTTTCTCGAACACGCAGGGGCTGTGTTTCTTTGTATTAATAGAAGAAGATTAGTCCAAGTTACATGAGGGGTTGTATGATACTATAGATTGCATCCATACAATAGAAGGAAAAAGATGGCTCTAGAATGGGATTTGATAATACACGTATAAACTACCCTTGTATTTGATGGAATAAACTAATCTCCCATCTATGCAAGGCGTCTAATAACAAAACAATGGTGCCACTGTATTTTGATCCCCTATGTACAAATTACTTCGAGTTTCTCATTCCAGGCACACAGAACAATCGAAAGAGCATAAACAATTTGCCCACATTAATTATGCTAATCTTAATACAAAACCACTGCCAATGAGCACTTGATAAGTGTATTTGGTGAGGAACGAAGAAGTTAAAAGCAAACAAACAAGCTTGCTAAACCATTATCTAGTTTTTTCACTTGTGGCTGTAATTGTCTCCATCAATTATATAACAGCATAGTGGTTCAATATTCAGCTGGAAACAACAGGAAAACCAACAACAGACAAGTTAAGGAACTTGATTTCACCATTATTTTCAGTATAAACTTATCTAACGCGAATTGTTCCTATGTATGCTTGATACATTTCAACAACAACAGAAAGTTCAATATCTACATTGTTCACCAAATATATCAGCAATTTCACTGATCTATAAGATGGGTCCATGCATGCCAGCTAAATAAACAAACGTAGGTATCGGCTTCTTGAAATGCTATACATGGAACTTTTTCAATTCACATCAGAAAGATGATGCACAAACCTCTAGATACTGTTTTGTCTGTTGAAAGAGGACACACTGTAGCTGGCTGTATTCTTCTTTCTTGAAATGCTTCTTATGGACAAATATAATCTACAACAGATTATCAGCAATATATAAATCAAAGGTGCTTAGCATAAAACTATATAAAAACAAAACACAGATAAATGGATCACTACCTGCTTAAAGAGGGAATCGGCAGCAGAATGGAAATTGCCAACTAAGTTTTCCACATGAGAAACACCTTCCCAGAGGTTTCTGGATGAAATTCTAAGCATTAAACAGTTTTTTAGATAATCCACCACACACAAATCTTGTTGCCTGCATATAGAGCAAGAGAGGGGGGAAATAAGGTTATGTAATCGTCTTCCCTAAAGGGTTCAAACATCGGATCATCACTTTCCAGAAGTAGCCCACAAATTGGAAGCACAGCAAAAGAACTAGTCCTAGACACATAATAGTATTGATGGGAAGCATAGAAAAACAATTATGCAATAGCCAATAGAAAGATAATTAAATCGAATGTGTCTAGGGAGAGAAATACTATACATACACAATAGTATTGATCGCATCCATTTTTGTCAGGTGTGCCAGATCACAGGTTTCATCATGTGTAACTGAATACAGACCCTGGAAATGAAGTAAATCATTTAAGTAAACATATGGTTGCTTTGCAATAATTACAAATTGTACTGCATGGTAGCAAGAAAGACCTTTGGGCTTCCAGAGCAATAAGTCCACAAAGAAGAGTGATAGTTGTACCAAATTTCAAGAATCGCAGTGGCAACTTTTGCATGCACTGCACAGCATTTGAATGTCAAATTGTAGCTATGAGCCTATACAAAATCAAGATGAGGTTCGTCACAAAAATACAAAGATTGCCTTACCATTATCAACTGTGGCCCAGGCCTGATGGATCCACCAAATGATCTGATGCTGAATATACTCCAGAGGGGATCTTGAAGATGACTCCAACGAGTAATCCATAGCATACTTAAGCAAGTACTCAGAATTAACAATGATCTGTACAGTAAAACGAAATTTTACTCAATTCTTCAAAATGTAAAGCAATGCATGCCAATCCGATGACTTCTCATTGGACTTCATTTGTTTTCCCTCCTACATTAGTGAGTGCCCACCCACACCATAATTCTCTCTTATTCCCAATATATTACTAACATTGATATTCTGGTTATTTCATTGTTCTGCTCTCCTTGTTTCATTACTTATTTAACTCCCATGCAAGACAAAAATTGGCCTCAGAAAATAAGTGCGAGAATACAGTAAACTACGCATGTCACTTCTTAACAATCAAATACTCAAATTATTCAAGTCTTGAAGGGAAAAATATGGACAACAACGATAACGATGCTTGGAAACCAAAAATGGTAATAAAAGAGACCTCGTGAGCTTCAGAAGAATCCTTTTGTGTGCATTTGGATAGCTGTTGCAGTAAAAGAGTATCCAAGTTTAAACTCTTCAAGTTGAGCAAGGGAAGACTCGCTAACCAGCCCTTGAAACCATGAATGTTGCCTAGAGTATCCGATGACACCGAGCAACATAATTTCATTTCTGTGGTCGAAGTCTTGAACAATAATTCTAGATTCCTATGTTCAGAGTCAACCTTTCTAGCAAGCCTCTGCATTAAGGAAATACAATCCAATCATAAAAGAAGTCACAAGAAATCATGTCAGAAAATATCACACAGGTTCAAGAAAAACCTTGTGAACTTCCTCCAGCTTGGCGACAACAGTTGAAACATCTTCCTCAGTCTTAGATGCAACAAGAGAAGCCATAGAGACGCCTTCAATAAAAAGATAAAAGAATAAGTAAAGAAACTTGGCATTTAAGTATCAAATGTTCCAAAATTCTTGTCTACTGAACAGTAGGTGTGGTAAAAGATAATCACACCACACAATTAGGCAAGATTGTGCTACCAGCAAAAAATTTTGGTTAATGAGCACGAGGAAACAAACTAGGGAAAAGAGTATTAAAGATGATATATACTGGACATATACTAGTACCTTCCATGGCAAGGCGTCTAAGATCCTGATTGGCTGACAGCATCACATGGGTTAACAGTTGCTTATCTGAAAGTGATAAAAGGTAATTAAGTTCTGGATTGACAGTATGTGAATTACTAATAAATTTGTGAAACCAAAAGTATATTTCAACAAATACCATCAAGATGACTATTTAAAAGATTCCTCCTTGGCCACACAGCTGCAGAGAAGGCCAAAATTTCTTGTAACTTGTAGAAGATCCCGCTAGATGATGGCACGAGAGGATGACCACCATAAACCCACAAAGTTGGTTTTCCATACTGAAAATTGAATTCTTGGATATTGCTGAGATTGACGCTTTCCATCTGCACAGTTGAGATGTCATTTTGCAATCACTCGCAGTATCATAAAGAAATATAAAAGGATGATAACTTACCAAAAAGATGCCAACTTCTACAGGGAATTTTGGTTGCAACTTTAGTATTTCTTTCCTCAAAAGATTCCAAACAACCGGCAAGCCATCAAACTGAGACGAAGTCATCATCTTCCATACTGATCTGTGATAATCAAGCAAGCGAGAGTATATGTGCAGCAGCTTCCGAGATTTCACAACCATCTTAAGTACCTCGCCTTCCAAGCACCTGAGAGACTTCAATGCTGGTAACAACACAGTTTTCAGGACAGCATAATCAGGATAACTTGTCTCAAGTTGCCATTGCTGTAATGTAAGCCGCAGCAAGTTCAACCCGCTTCGAGCATTAC
The DNA here is from genome assembly GCA_012490785.1 of Eragrostis nindensis. NCBI lineage: Eukaryota > Viridiplantae > Streptophyta > Magnoliopsida > Poales > Poaceae > Eragrostis > Eragrostis nindensis. The sequence continues at coordinate 189,321 of JAAXCT010001160.1, read as the reverse complement.
GAAGCCTGCTGTCGCAAGCCTTGAGAGCAACACAACCAGCCATATCCAGCAGCTTATTTGAAAGCAATGGAATATCCTGAGTAACAATATTGATCTTGTGATAAGCGATTATTTCCCTGTAACATTCAAGCATGCTCTGCCAAATAGGATGCTCCATTTCTTGCTTAAGAATACACATGTAGCTATCAAAGAAGTTGCAGTAAGGCTGGACCAGGCAATTATACCATTTGAACCATGTGGCATACAGTTCAAGATCATTTTCAGTAGATTGCTCTATTACCCAGTTTGCAGCAAAGAAAAGCATCTGATAAGCTAAATCTGAATCAAACGACCGATTTTTGACTCTCTGACCAGAAAAGGTTGGGAATTGCAGTTCGCATAAGCTTATTGTGGGAAGAATAGTCGGGTGGATGTTACTTATAGGACCCAACGAAGACAAACTGTCTTTCAAACTGCTTATCTGATAAGAAGCGTATTGGGCACCCAATGACTGTAGATACATACAGTTTCTTCTGACACAAGTTTCTTTTGAATACCAAATGAAGTCCCTTAGTTTTTGTTCAACTGGCCAACCACCAGGCAAGGACAAAGAAAATCCAGAATGCAAACCAGTGGAACCATCAAAATCAGTCAAAAATCTAAATTTTCTCTCATCCACAATATCAGATCCATCAAAATCAGTCAAAAACCTGAGTTTCCCTTCCTCCACAACGTCAGATCCATTAACTTCACCCAAAGATGGCAGGTATGTGTGTTCCCAACTCAAATGCAGGCTCCAAAGAAACTGATTTCCTTTTATAAGAAGTTGTTGAAACAGTTGAACCCATCGTGTGATCTCAAGTAGTGTAATGTTTATACCAAGACGTAATCCGGCAGCTTTTGCATACATGTGTGCTTCGCTCATTGATGAGATCAGTTCCAGTCTTGGTATTCCACAAGAAATTAAAAACCTTATCACATCCTTCCTCTCACTGCCACCAGGCACATTGCTGCTTCTATCCATATCCATATTCCAATGTTGGTCCATTATAAATACTTCCACTCCTCTGTTTCGCATGGCTCTTGAAACTTCACCATATTTTGCATTGACAGTCAAAAACATTCGGAATTTAGGGTGAGCCTTGAGAACTACCGGATTCCCATCAACAAGACCACATTCATTGACGACAATGGACCTTTCTTGCTCAACTAATGAGTTTATTCTATCAAGTACCTAACAGCATAAACAAAGTTGTAAAATCAGCAAAAGCAAATAACAGGACAAAAGGCAAAGTAGTGAGAATCAGAGAGCATACAGTTGGGTTACAAAAATTGGCGTTGTCCAAAACAATCCATTCACCACCTTCAATTGCCTTAATCAAATCTCCAGCAACCCATTCAAATTTGACAGGTTGGTGCGCAGATCCATTTTGCTGCAAGTTGTTGATGGACTTCAATGTTTTACTCAGATCATCTTTTGTCAATGAAATAGGCAAGTCAAACATTTCCATATCACACTTCATCTGCTCAACTATTTCAGCAACCAAACATAGTGATGGCACAGATGCATTCCTACTCATTTCAATAAATGTTGAAGTCCTAACTGACGAGTACTTTTTCGCAGCCACAAATTCAAACCATTTCGCAAACAGACCCTTCCTTTCCAGAATTAGATTCTTCCACTTCATATCAATACTCAAGCCGAAATACACATCAACATAGTGCTCAACTTGTGATATGACCACTTTATAGTGCCTAAAGAAGTTATACTGCTCAAAGCACCCCAGCAATTCTGAGACATCAGTTGCGGAGGATAGATTCAACTCATTTAATGTATTTCCAGATAACTGAGCGAGCAAGCGGATTAATGAGGTTTTCCCAGATGAATTTTGTCCAACAAGAATGCACAACCAACCTTGACGGATGCAGTGCATCACAGCTTCAAGGCTATGAAGGCTTCCTGGAAATATGTTGAGTTGATTATTCTGCGCTTTGCAAGATTGGAAATTATTCCTTAGGATAGACGCACTTCCAACAGTCAAGTAATGTCGATTGATAGAAAGCATTTTTGATTGATAAATACTTGGTTTTTTCTGGAAAACTTCCTCAAATAGCTTGACAACTTCATGCCGATCACCCACGGTTCTCATTCGTTGAAGGTACACAGTATTTAAAAAGCAGTCATCGTTTGAAATGTCTGGAGAATGTGCTATCATCTCACAAGACCTGATAATGTCACGGAGATTGAATTCCCAAGGAGAGCCTTCTTGGCCATACTTCCTATGTATCATGGTATCCATGTAGAGCCTGTTATTAAAGCGAATAAGATTCCGGAGGAGACTTTCAGAGATTAAGGGATAGAACCGTGATTTGCAAATGAATAAATAATCTTCCTCTGACAACTCATCAACATAAACTTTGGTGAAGCGATTCAGAAACGACTTTGGAAGGCCTTTACGTCCACCACCTTGTGACGAAGGATTTTGGCATGCAAAGATGCGAAAAGACGGTGGGCATTTGTATGTTTGACCAAGCTCTGGTATAAAGACCTCAGCACGGTGGTCCAAAATGGCATTTAGACCCTCCAGAACAGATTGTGGGGCGAGATTTAGCTCATCCAACAGAACCCAGCTTCCATTCTTTAAAGCCTGAAGAAGAATACCATCAGACCAGGAAAATTCCATTCCGTTTGCACCTTCCGCTGGCAAGTCTGAACCTAAAAGATCCATCATGTCTGTCTGCTCAGAAAGGTTTATCCGCACAACATCATGACCAGAAAATCCAGCCAGTGCAACAATTAAGCTTGTTTTTCCAACCCCAGGACTACCTTCCAGAAGAATAGGTTTAGGTAGTTGCATACCACGCAAAACTCGCATAACATTCTTACTTGTAGTGGGTGCCATTATTTCAAAGTTCTGTTGCTTACAAGCAAAATGGCCTTTTGCAATATAAAAGGGTGCAATGCCAAAATGATCTTCCAAATAATCATGATCCATATCCGCCTTTCTTATATTGTCACCCCAGCCATAACTGCTTAGATCATTTAAGGAAGAGTCTAGTGTTTTCCCCTCAAGCTTCTGCACCTGTTCTAGGAGAAAGGATAAGCAAGTACTCCTCAACTCGGTAGCGTCAGTTTTAGAAACATTTACTCCCAATGAAAGCCCATCAAGTAAAATAAGGAACAGTCCATGTATCAAAGCTTGTTGTGGCCCAAGCTTTTGCTCGGTCACATTAATAAATGAAATCCAGGACAGCAGGTCACGTATCGTAAGCATCCGTCCAATGTGCAATTGGTTGAACCAATTCCAGAAGCTAACGATACAATCTCCATAGTAAGAGAGCTCAGGTTTGGTGAACCTTCCCAGAGTTATGCTCTTGAGTTCATCAACATCAGTAACAGCAGGAACCCACAATTCTGTGAATCTATTTCTTAATGCAGGAGAAAGCTCTTTCTTTCCATAGTCACCACCTGGGTTCATTGTTGCGAGTATAAAAAAGTTTGGATGTGCTACAATCTTCTCAAGCACAGAACCTCCTTTCTCGGCCAGTGACTACAACAATAGAAAAAGCTTGTGTAAACATAGATGAAGTGAAGTTCAAAAAAAAAAAAACATCAAAACCAAAATCAATATACACTAATTGCAGGATTGAGTGAGTGTACACAAGAAAAACGCAAGTTGAACCTAATGGACCCAAATCCTTCACTATCAATAAGAGCCAGTGGTACATATATGAATGCATGCTTCTTCGCTTACTGGAAGTTAAGTTGTGAAAATCAATCAAGTGAAGGAAGTAAAGCATGTGGCTTCTTTTCAATTAGTTATTTATGTAAGATTCTCCATTCCTATATGTCACTTCAGAAATTGTGCAGTCAAAACCTTACAGAATTGAGCACTAACTGTTGACCAACAATCAATCAATTACATGCATATACTTCAGTAGAAACAAAAGCATGACGTTTGAAAAGAATAAGACAAATTGAAGAACATACCAATTTTCTTTCAGGTTCTAGAACACTGTTCAACCGTTCAAGTACACTGTCATCGGCTAAAGAAATTTCATCAATGAGGAAAAGATCGCCATTCTTCATTGCTTGCACAAGTGGTCCATCCTGCCAAAGGAAAATTGCCTGCCACCTCTTGTGGAGATGCATCAGATCCAACTTAATTTGCTCCATGGCATCAAGATCTTGAGCTGACACCTCAGGGTAGAGATGTTTTTCCTTTCTGTATCTCTCAAGCATTTCATTCAGATGACCCACATTGCTATCAGCTCCAGATATATCGGTTTCAAGTGGCTGTGCGTCATTAAAAAAATAGTTATGCCACTTAGAAAAGTCTATAAGCTATATAGAATTACTACAAGCCAAAACCAACGAACATACCATGTCCCTTGCAACATGAACGAATATTTTCATCTGTCTGATCCTTGCAACAAGATGCTTGAACTCCAGTGCTATTCTAGAGCGATCGCGTATAGGACAAAAGCCCTGCAAGTAACAGCCATATTGTAATGCTTGTGAACAACATATTTAAAGCACAGATAACGGTAGCTAGCAAAACTAGATTCATAGACAAGATTCAAAGATGGCAACGCACCCCAATGAAGTCAGATGTCTCGGTATACTGATGGCAGTTCAAAATGTGCAACTTCAATCCAAGGACTGCACTTAAAACCTGGCAAACAGTTGTTTTTCCGCCACCAGTTTCACCAACAAGAAGGACAGGCTCACGCGATCTGTAGCAACGCTCAATAAGAAAGTATAGCCTCCACATACTTTTCGTCCATGTGATACTGCAAGAAATTTTAAACAGATATTCGCATCACAACAGCAGAAGGGCATTACGTTATAAAATAAACAGGTACTCACTTTCCAAAGCATTCTTGAACTCTCAGTTTGATAGCATCAAGAGATAAGTTATCTTCACGGGTGACTTCCTGCAAGACAGAATCACTCAATAAGACAAATTTTCAGACTTCTATTTGCGGAAATCACAAAATGGTTCATGGCTGGCTTATAGCATATCAGAAAATACAGAGTCTGCATATTATTTTTTTAAACTGAGTACCAAGTAGCATCTAAGCATTTCTAGAAATTTAGTGTCTTAGATTACCCAAACCATGTTGTGTCAGCAGTCAGCACCATGCGTTTATCAATGCAATAAAATTATATGATTTCTTAATGAATGTTTTCAGCACATGAATTTTTCATTCTTCAAATACACAGAAGAGAGAACATTTAAATTACTAGCAACATATCTAGGAAAGACAGAATCAGTACCGAGTTATATAGCTCAGTGACATTGAGTTTAACACGTAGGTGACGTTCCAAAGCTTCTTGAACAACAGCTTTCTCATTGTCATCCCTTAATCTCTCAGCTAGAAGTAAATAGCCATCTTTAGCGAGATCTTCATATGACTTCCCTTCAAATGTTCTGTATCGATTGGCCCAGCGGAATAGATCCCGTGGCGTAATGAACCCATGTTTGCCAGCAAAAACTCTACTATTTTGTCTATGCATTTGCAAATCTTTCATAACTTGAACCATCTTTGCTGCATAACTGGGAGCGATTCTACACCGCTGCTCCAGAATAGTGATTAGTTCGTCTTCTGGGATTTCATCAACGTGGACTTCAATAAAACGGTTGCGGAATGCTCGAGACAGCATTTTACGTCCCCCATAAAGCATAGGCGGATTTTGTGTAGCAAAAAGCATAAAATTAGGATGAGCAGGTATAGTCTCTTGTAGCTCTGGTACAAAGAGCTCCCTGTTGTCATCTAACAACCGGTTTAAAGCTTCCAGGACATCAGATGGTGCAAGATTTAGCTCGTCCAAGACAATCCAATGCCCTTCTCGCACAGCCTTCACCAAAGCACCCTCCTGGAACTGAAGCTTTCCTTGACTGTCGGTGACATAAGTACCAAGATATTCTTGAAGATCAGTATGCTCATGGTTGTTTATTCGGACAAACTCATGGCCCGTTTTTGCAGCAAGATACCTCACAAGGCTAGTTTTGCCACTTGACGTTGGCCCTTGTAGAAGAACAGGATACCGTTTAATATAAACAGCACGAGCAAGGTTAACTATATGCTCAGTAACACTTTTCGTCAAAACATAGCTCCGCAAAAATTCATCGGACTCGCAACCATCCAATTGCATAGGCTTTTCAATGAAGTAGTCAACAAAAGAAATGCTAGGCGGCACTCTTCCATCAAGCAAAATTGAGACTATTGAGTTTTTGATAACTTTTGCACTAGGAGCATCCAACATTGTAAGAAAGAACATACAGAATCCATCATAAAGTGCTTTCCTGAAGCCAAATTTTTTCTCTGCGTTTTTTATATATCCTAACGCACGAGAAAGAGATCTCAAACTAAACTGGGGCTTCTGATTAGCTCCATCCTGCAGCCTCTCCTCAGATTCTTTTTTTGCCACTTTATAAAACCGTACAATACTATCTATGACTCCATTCGCAACATTCAGACCGTCCAGATACTTGCTGATAAAAAGACGTAGGTCGTCATCATCCATAAGATCATCAACAAAGTATTCCGTAAAGCGACTCCTAAAAGTATATGGCAATTCTCTTTTCCCAGCATCAGTTGCTGGATTCATGCAGGCAAACATCCTGAAGCAAGGATGGCGTTCAACATAATCCACATCCCCCCTTTCAGCCAGGCAAAGTGTGCCCCTCTCTCCATCCAGTACAGCACCAATTCTTTGAAGAGTCTCTGGAGGTGCAAGGTTGACCTCATCAAGCAAAATCCAGTGCCCATTTCTTAAAGCTGAAACGAAAGCACCCTCCACAAATCGAAATGACATGCCAGTTGCTGAACCGATTTGACTACAAGCTGCATTTAGTCTGGACGCAAAGGTGTCCCAATCAGAAATAACTTGCTCTGGCAAGGGCCTTTTTCTCTTTGAACCAATGCATGACTTAGACCTCCCTTCAATTAGCTTTTGAGCCTTCTCAACACATTTTGCCAAAGCACGTAATAATTTTTTCCATTTCTTTTGCATTACAAACATGTCAAATTGGCGTAGAATAGCTTCGTTGTCCTGAATAAATGAACCACTCAGTTGATAAACATCAAAATAATAGAGCTTTACTATCTTAACTAGGGTAGTGTCAATTAATAAAAATATAGCATTTAAAGTGGAATAAAGTTAGCTTCCAAATCAACAATAATACAGATCAAACATGTATACAATAATGAGAACCAAGCACTAGGCATACCTTTCCAGAAAAACTTCGGCAAAAAAGATCCTTGAACTCTATATAAAGAGGAAAGCATATTGACCGAGCATCTGTGGGCTTAAATCCGCCAAGGAGATCAGAAATATCACTTTGCTGGCTTAGGTTCTGAAATGTATAGAAATTATTAGTGGGATATAAATATGGAACACTGTGCAAAGAAGAAAACAATGCAAGTTGCATATTAGCCGCTTCATAATATGGATTTCCCGAATCTGCCTCTCAAAGTGCACAAAGACACAATATAGGAGTTAAAAAGGCATGAAAACTAGAACCACACACATGGAGACTAATAACCACAGAAAAAAGAAGGTGCAGGTATGGCATTATCTAGTTGAGGTATTTCAAAGATGTTATGCCCGAATTCCAGTGGAAGTGGTGAAAGCAGTGACAGCCAAAGTTGCACTAGTAAATGATGGAAAGGGGTAGGTAATCATGGCGTTCATGCAACCATACTTATTTTGCATTGACAAGCAATCTATTTTAGGGAAACAAATGACAATAATTACTTTTGCAGTAGCAAATATGCAGTTGTTCAAACATATCATTAGTTAATGTAGTTCAACCATACCACCACAGTCAGGGGTTGTTTAAGCCAGGCAGCAAGATTCTGCACAGTGGTAGTCTTCCCGGTACCAGTTTCTCCAACAAGAAGAATGGGCTCATTGAACTTTATTGAACATGCAACCCTCTCAAGAACTTCTAATGCACGCCGAATATCTGCAAAAGGCCCCTTCTGGATCAATGCCTACATATTCAAAGTCAAGAGTTAGCAAACAAATGTAAGTTTGATGGAGCTGTGTATTAAACAAAGCAACATTCATTAACTGGTTTGTCGCTGCACTGCAATGTAACTCTACCAACTTGCAATTCAGTATGCCGAGCCTGTGTATTAGAAACCATTAATCATGTGAAAATCGAATAGACACAAAAAAATGAAAAATAAAATAAAATGAAAGAACATGCCTGGACAATGGGCTTGTCTCTGGGCAGCACAGTTTCTGCTAGATGAGTGACACCTAACGTTTTAGCAATTTCTCCTGCTACATATAACCTTTTGTCCGGAGATGACAAGGAAGCAGCAAAAATATCGACAGCCTGTGAGAGAGAGATGTGAGAGAGAGCTTGAGCAGCCTGGAAAACTTGTGATATTATATATTCAGTAACTAAAATGATCGGTGCGTCAGGAAACTTGTGCTATCATATATTCAGTCACTAAAATAGTCAGCCTCTATGACAATGATGAGACAACATTAACTCTTTTCTCCATGTTCTCCGAACAGTGTATATAAATATATAGGTTCTTTAACTACAGAAGTACTATTTTTCAATGACACTGACATTAAACAAACTTTATATTTGCTATATTCCTACACAAAGTTATTTAAACAGATCCTAAGAGTAAGACCTGGTACCATGGAATTGAAATTTAAGTCCAACAATCATAATGCCTTTGCAGTGTGCATGAAGCATACATTAAACTCAGACTTGAGAATGAATGGCCATAACAACCAGTTCACTTCCCCCGCAGTAATCAATGTTGTGAAAGTAGATTTAAAATTTGTGCACGTCATAAGTATTTACCATGTCGGCAGTGCAACTTTAAATCGCAATATAGAGTTGCGATATTTTGAAAGTTTTATAGAAAAGCTAATGTTGCAATTTTGTGCCAACACGTGCATCATTTATCATGACCAATTGAGCAATCAAAGTCCAAAAGGTAATCTGTTTAAGAGAAGGGAGAACCAAAGAAAAACCTCATGGTAAATTAATTTGCAGCCGCTAGATGCAAATCCCAGGCCCTCAAAGTTAAGATCGACTCCAAATATTCTCTTGCACCATTTGAGCAGATCCCTATAAAGGAAGACAATGAAGCATCAATTCCCGCAGATAGAAAGATATGCGACAAGCAAGAAGTACGTACCTTAATGAAAATCTGTGCAGCACACCATCAGATAAAGCTCCAGCTAAGTTGAGCCCACCAAATTGATTAGATACCAGAGAGTTGACCTTTTCAAAGGTATCTACATGGCAGACAATGGGTTAATTACACAACTACACCGCAAAAAGACGGTACAGGAATATTTCATCTACCTATAAGCTTGGAGGAGATGGGCCCCAAGCTTGGGTAACACCCTTCAATTATATTAACCAAGTCACTCTGATTCGGCTCTCCCACCATCACTTTTCTCCACAAAGCACTGAAGGTAAGTCTCCCTTTAGGGAAAGGAGACAAACAAAGAACTTCAGAATTAACATAAGGAATACTTGCAAGATTGTGAAAGCACACAACAGTTCTTGTAATAATCATTGCTTATCACTTTTTGACTGCACAGCATAAACTCTTGTTCTTTTGTATTTTTTTCATAATGCGAGAAAAGTTTCTGAAATACAATATACACCAATGAACAAACCTTCTAGGGCATGAGAAACATCATTCTTTGATGTGGTGATGGTACCGAATAAACGGAAACTCTCAGAAACCTCCACAACCTGCATTAGACATTCCATGAGAACCAAATCAGTATTATCAACAAACGCATAGAACCTAAAACCAAATCAGTATACTTTATAATTATGCCAATTTAACATGGCAAATGCAATCTTACTTCTGCATGACCAACTGAGAAGGAGCTTGAACCTTCCAACAAAGGTAATAAGATTGACTGCACATCACTGGGTGCCTTGTCTATGTCTTCCAACACAATCCAAAATCCTTTGACAATAGCCTACTCACCACAGGACAGAAAAAGGGTTATATGTATTACGAAAAGCTTCCACAGGATTTTTGAGAACCATGCCCCCAAACAAACCTGTGTAAGAGAGCCAGGAGCCCACTTGAATTCACCAGGTTTCTCCGTACAAACATAACTCCCTATTAAGGTCCTACCATCCATTTGTTCATCCATGTGGATAAAAAGTACTGCACATATAATTCATAACACCACTTAGTACAAATATGCATAGCAGAATAATAGTGTTATCAGTGATGACTACAAATATGCATAAAATTAACAGTATTATAAGTGATTCCCAAAAGGTACTAACACGCTGTAGCTTGCCAAAACAAAGAAAGTATAAAAACTAACCTACGGGGTTGTTTAATTGAACTAATTATTAATTAAGTGCTAGAGTTCCGCAAGAATAGGAGCGCAAGTCCTCAAAAAATACTTGAAGTGTTAATACTTATTTGCAGGCAAACAATGGGCACACCTAGCAACCACTTATAGGTTTTTGATTCTCTACCCAACTTAGGAGATTTCCATGTTACTTTGACATGAACTCAAAGTAAGATCAGAGTCCAAATTTTTTTTCTGCATTGGGACAACCAAAACACCTTAACGATGTATAATCATCTAATGAACCTATCTATTCTTTTTTTTCCATGGGTTGTATGTAAGACATGAACAAAAAAGTTGACTGTGTGATGTGCAAGCAAAGTGAAATCTACACACTTCTCTGGAATATGACATTCATCCATGAAACAAACCTCAATTCGGAAACTATGTAGCCTACTTTACCAAACAATTAAACAAAATAGTACAAAATGCAACATATCCCATTGTGTGCATTTCTTGTCCATCTATGCCTGTGCCTCTAACGGTCTAACCTTCAGACCTACCATTTAGCTAGCACATACCTTCTAACAGAGGTTACAAACAAGATTTGTAATTACCTCGATTTCCACCTATCTGTGCCAGCTTGTTAATAAGAGCAGTTTTACCAGCACCAACAGGACCGTAGAGAAGTATGGGCCACTTCTGGCTAACTGCCATAAGTGCTACCTCGTAACTCTTTTTCAGTGTAGCAGTAAGCACAAACGGACTGGCAAAAAAAGTTTCAAAACAAGAAGTGTAAGCAATACGAAAACAGTGACGAACAAGGAGAAGTGGAAAAATAAAGGAAATACACACACCATGCATAACTTCCCATACTATTCTCTCTTCCCGTTGCAACATCTGGCCAATCTGACAAACAATCAGCCAAAGAAGTGAACCCATCTACACTGTTTTTGGAGTTCCTATCTTCATTCTGAAGATATAAAGAGGCTTTCTCTACGGAAGTGTCCATGCAAAACTCTTTCCACCTAAAAGCATAACAAGTTGTCTATTTTGCTCTGTATATAGAAGAAATAATGGCAAAATAAAAAGAACAAAAGTAAGAAAGAACCTCAGGAAACATGTGAAAGCTTCATCTGCTCCCAGACCAAAACTTTCAATAGCCATATCACTTGCTTTCAGAACCACCAGAAATATTTGGATTGTGCACCATCTTAAGTCCAACCCAACACCATATGGTGAATTGTCAGCTAAACTACAATCAGCAGTACTATATACAAGGTCTAAAAAGCAAGACCAGTCCCACTGTTCACAAAATAATCCGGGTTCCAATCCTAGAAACCGATAAGATACTTGTGCGGCATCAAGCAGCAAATGGAGTTCCTGAAAGAGAACATCAATCAACACCACAACAATGAGAAATTAAAAAATTAGAAATTGATTGAGATGGTTGCTCCAACGTAAGTCAAAATATCAAAGCAAAATGATGACAGGGAAGGGGAAGAATGCGAAAAGGTGGTACCTTGGATGGAATTCGTGAAGAAAAACCTTCACATAGAATCCTTTGGAATGGTGGTGGGGAAGATTTGAAGTAGCTCAGTACAGATCTGCAGCAATAAATAGTGATAAAATAACTGTGTGGCATATGGATTCCGTGTGGCACATAGAAATACAATTCAACACAAATTCATCTAAAACTTTAAACCAAATGTGAGCTATTCATTAGTTCATGGGCAGATGTATTTCCTGAGACCAAGCGCATGAAAACGTTTGGCATAAGCTATCTTAATGCTAGTTCTGAGGATGATATCAAAGTATGCAACAACTACCATACTGCAACTTATGGCGTGCAGGTTCTAAAGCATATATCACCTAGGTTCAGCAGAGAATAGAAATCTAATGGAAAATCAACCTTTGAACTCTACTGTGGGCATGTTCAGATTCCCTATCCGCCCTGAAAAGTAATTGATTGACAAAACAATCCTATCCAAGAAACCTATTCAACAGAATGCACGATTTGCAGACTCCAGAGAACCAATTTAGCATTTCGTGGCAAGCAAGATCTCCATCACAATACAGGCTCGGTAATTCAAAGAAATATGGCAATAAGCACCAGCCAGAGATATTATATATCCCAGTATGCACAAGTAAAACAAAACCTATACTTTTTAATCAAACCATGTCTGTTCCCCTTTTAACAGTTGGATTTTCTGTAAGGTCTTTTTTAAGAGGTCAGGAATCATGTCAGAAAATGGCTCAACATTACGCTCAGATCGGAGCGACCACGGCTCAACGCATGCTACTGTAGAGGCACATTAAAAAGCTGGGAAGTGGTAGTAGTAGCTGCACCTGGAAGCACGGACAGTTGAATGTGATACACACTTGAACTAGCAGCTGAAACCTATGCGGCGGGATGGCGACTCTGGACACCATGCCAGTCAGAGGGTCCAGCAATGCCAGACACCTCATAGGATACCACAAAGTGCGACCACATTGTTTGCATCCTTGACTATGGTCACAATACCCATACAACGACAGCTGTGAGTACCTCAACTTGGCCTAAACCAGTTAACCGACCACATGCTCAAATCAGCATTCACGAGGATCCTTGTCTCTATATGGTGTTTCTTATCACATGATAGATAGAATGCATCCATCAGGAAATAAACAACAGTTCCAACATAATGGAAACACATAGTAATTTGCCAACAACAACAACATGGTAATTTGCCAACATCCTACTCAAATCTCACCAAACCCATTTAACTGGTTATGTATCCTACAGTAAGCAAGCACAAAAGCAGAGTCATCCTATACCGTAAACAACAACAAAAGCAGAGTGTTTTAGAGCCAGCAACGCCTTTAGCGTTTATTTCAGCCAGCATTACAAAAATTACATTAACTTCGAGCCAAATTTGCATATTCGTGTTTCTATGTGTTCACAAGGACCATCCTGCAAGTCAAGCTGTGAACTCACAGACAGAGCAAGCTCTCATATAGATTCAAAAAAAAATTGTCAGTTTCCATAAATGGTCTAGACCACAGCAAAGCAATACGAATTGGCTCTAGGTATTGGGCATTTCAACTTTTTTGTGGTTTTATAGCCCATTAAATTAAATAAAACATTCTAACAGCAAGAGACATTCCGTTCTTACTTACTGGTACTGGTCAACAACAGGCGTTTAGTGCCTATTCAGAATGCAAGTTGTTGTTGTAAATTAGTGACCAAAGTAAATAGCAAGACAAATTTTGCACCAAAGAACAAAGTATAACAGACTAATTATGTTTTAATACTGTCAAATTATGTATACGAAAAGCAGAACAGGGGCGAAGACCAACACATTACCTGAGCAAGTAGGGGGCAAGGTCGAGGGCGCGCGCGAGCGCGAGGCACGCGACCTCGTGCAGCCGCAAACCCCTGTTCCTAGAGAGGTAGAACTCGACGACGCGGACGTCCTCCTCGCCGGCTTCCTCCTCCCACCGCGCGGCGTCGTCGGCGCGAAGGGCGGGCCCGGCGGAGCGGAGCAGCGCGACGGCGCGGTCGACCAGGTCCCGCGCGAGTGGGAGGAAGCAACCGAGCACGGGGATGGTGTAGCGCGGGTGGAGCAGCGGCTCGGCAAGCGCAGCGACGACGTCGTCGCGGGCCGGGGCGGCAGCCGAGGCTAGCGCGAGCAGGCGCGGCTCGGCGCGCAGTGCGGGGCACCGAGCCAGCAGCCGCTCGAGGGCCGCGGCCGTCGAGAAACTGCCGTCGAGCGACATGCCTGCGCGGTCGGCAGCGGCGGTGCGGCGAAAGGGAAAGAGAAGAGGCGGTTATCGGGGTTCGCGTGTGTATATACCAGGAGGTGGCGGGTTTAGGGTTTTAGGCCGAGGTTGCGGCGGTGCGGCCGTGCTGGGTTGGGGGACGGGGAGGAGAGACCGGAGACCTGCAGCGACTTGGCTAGCCCGGTGGCGTGATCGGGCGGTTGATCGTCCTCGTGCAGCTGGCTCAACGGCTGATCTTTTCTTTGGGACAGCGTGGTTGGACGAATAATTTTCGTGCGCGGTACGTTGAATGGTGATATTGTACTTCGGCGGACTAAACTTTATCTATGTCCTTTCAAAAAAAAACTTTATCTATGTCAACTAAAAAAATCTTGCCATTTAAAATATTTCGATTAGTTTAATAATTGTTTTTGAAAAAAATCCGTTTTACTACCCGAACAATCTATTTTGTCCGTTTCACACCCTAAACAAAATAGTGACTCATTTTACTACCCCAAACAATTTCGTTAGGTGCGATCTACACCTTATTAAAGTTTATTTTTTTTATTTCTCGGCTTACAAGTTAAAAATATATATTCATGAGGCAAACATTTTGAGACAAACATTTTCATAGGGAAAATGCTAATGGTCGGGCAAAATGCTAGTTGTGGAGTGAAAATATTTACCTCATGAATATAATATTTTCACTTTGTTCTGTAAATGAAAATAGTGTTCTTGTAAAAATCCTAAGGATTTATCAAGCTTGAAGTATTTTAAGTAATCCAAACAACGCTAACTACTACTTATTTTAGCTAAATTGTAATTCATAATTCATGGTATAATTTTCAATTGTAATTTTAACCATCATATCATACACATATCAAACTGTAACTACAGAATTTTTGGTGAATTTTGAACATCAAAATATAATCATCAATGAAGAGTGGTAGGCGTTAAACCATGACAAAAAAAAGATCAAATAAGAAAATAAAAACAGGCAAATGGTGGGATTCAAACTCTGGAATGCTGGTTGGAAGAAAACAGGACTACCACTGGACCAAAGGCATGTTCATGTCAGTAGGTGATTCGGTTACCTTTTCATACAATAAAACTAGGATTTGAGTTCAACTCAAATTCGAGACGAATTTAAACGGGCAAAGGTATGAAATCTGAGGTGCTGAAAATCCGGGGGGACGTCCCCCTAGGGGGACGAGGATGTTCTACTCCCACCCTACTCCCACAGTCACCGAGGGCTACAGCACTACGACGAGGTGTGGTTGATGGCGACTTGGCGAGTAGCCATTATTGGCTCGCTGCCTGGTTCAACTCTCTACTGGAGCTTGTATGTTTATATTTTGGTCGATCTATTTTGTGAGATCGCGATTTGACATGATCCTGCCCAGTTCAACTCCCTATTGTAGCTTGTTTGTTTATTTTGGTCGATCTGTTTTGTGAGATCACAATTTTGCCATGATCCTGCAAAATTTGAAGTGAATTGAGGTGACCAACACGTCCATGTATGTCGGGGGTGTTGGACCTGAAAGCAACAAGGTGACCTGTGCTCAATTGATGTCTATTTTGCAACTTAATAGTATTATTATGATGGAGGAGGCAGAGTGAGTTCATTGCGGTTGTAAAATGAACCAATATGTATGCACGCAGCATGCTTCTGTTTTAGGACAATGCAGAGTTTTCATGAAATTTTCAGATATCTTCAAAAACGCTCTATGTTCATAGTCATTGCAATGAATTTTTTTACTATATATATTGACTATTCGATTCAGGCCAGAGAGAGAGAGAGAGAGAGAGAGACGGCATGGGGTGGTGGACTGCTCGTGACACTGCCATCTTGTCCTCGCCGCTGCTTCTGTGAATGTGTTTATGTGCAGTGTACCTGCTTTATGGACGGCCGCCTGAAACCGCCGGAGGACTGGAGGAGCATCAACTTTTTGTTACTGTGGTGATACACGTACTACGTTTTATGTGTTCTAGATGTAAAGGCATGGTTCTAATAAATGAGGTGCTAAAACTGCAGCAAGCTTGTCACTTTGTGGAAAAAATGGAGATCAATCTTAATTACAAGCGTGCAGTTTCATAGTATGCATGTTGTTTCATGCTCAAGCAATTGTGAACTCGTTACTGTTCCTGGACTCGGTGGTCACGAGCTTCAGAGCTTGAAACATCAAGACCTTCCAGATTAGACACAGAATCGTGGTTCAGATAAATCTAGGACATTACTAGCAGAGCCGAGCCCCTGCATGAAGCCGATGACCTTTGTCAGGCAATAATTTCATTGCACTGCACTGGACAATGATGGCCTGATACCACCCGATATGTAGTGGGCAGTAGAACTTAGATGCCAACTTGTAGCACAATAGCCTTTGAGCATGGTTCGTTGTCTTTGAGCATATTTAGCCTTTAAGGGCAAAAAGGAAGCAGGGTGCTACAGCATCCATTAAAGCAATCCTAGTATACACAGTATTAGTCGGATATATCATTCCAAATAGAAATTAAAGTGCAGTACTTAAGATCATACTAATAATAACAAGAAAGAAAAAGTACACTAAATAAGGAATTCTTTTTGCGACTGTATCATAGCCTCGGGCCAGGAACAAGCCAAGAGGACACTGTAGCCTACAATGCAACTAAATGAGAAATTTGATTGCCTCCCTTACACATTCGCACTGCTCCTTTTGTATCTGAAAGTGAATTAGGCTAAAACCCAGGGCCTGCACCTCTTGTCGACGTGTGATCTGTCCATCCCAGTCATCTCTGATTATCCTAAACAAATAAAGAACAAAAATTAAAACAACGTTTGCGCTGGGGGGGGGGGGGGGGGGGATTGTTGAGCAGAAGAGTTTATGATTGAATTGAAATAACTTTATGTCAAGCATAAATGAATGGGAATATGGTTCTGCTACCAAGTTCCATTGCGAAAAGAATCAAAGGCTAAGCCGTAACTGAAGTAACGAATTAAAGAAGTCGAGCTGCAAAATGTTTGAAGGTTTCAGATAGAACTTCAACGAACTAAACATACCTGTCAAGGGATCAAGTTTGAAGTGACATCCTATCATGATCTTCATTAAGCTTTTGGTACTCTGTCGCATCTCTCTCTAGCTCTTCCCAAGTTCGAGTTGATTGCCATGCAATACGGTTAATGTGTGGGATCGACTCGCAGTCCCAGAGAGGATCCAAGTAGAGATAATCTTGTCTGAATATACCTATCACGTCGTTATCTATCATCTTCCCTTGACTAACGATCTCTTCATTTGTGATTTGGTGCTCCCCACAGAATACTTTCTCAAATTCACTTCCACCCTCCCAACAACTCTGAATTGGATGCACAATTCGAATTCCTTGATACTCACAGTAGCAACAGCGAACTTTGAAAGAACAAAAAAAAGAAGAAGAGAAAATTAGCTACACTATACAAATCAGAGCAATTTAAATCAGAAAACTGTACAGGGGGGGGGGGCTGTAAATTTCATGAAGATACGTCGTACGTAGATATGTAGAGATCGAAACATACCATCACATGTAGACTGGTCAGAAACAGGGCAGCAAATAGATTGGTTTTCACAACCTTCATCATTATTAAATTGTGCAAAAAATAAGGTTGGACTTCCACCATTCTTTGTGCTTGCCCAGAAATTTACATGTGAGTATTGCTGTTTTGGGTCTCCAGGCTTCCTTTGCTTGCCAACACAATTGTTCACACCACAAATTATACAAAGCTCACAACACCATCCCTACAGCCACGAATGTTGAATAACAAAGAAAGTATAAACTGACTTAGATATACTATTAACACTGTTTAGCAACTTCCACAAAACCGATAAACCAGGAATGCCCCAAAGTATAAAATACTATTGTTGGATATTAAAACGACATACTTTGCAGGGTATGATTTGACACCAGCTGTTACAACAGGGGAAAAAAACTTTTTTTAGACCAAACAGGAAAATAAACTGAATTTGAAGAGAACATAACCTGAGTAATTAGGACATGATTGGTTATCTGGCTTAGTCCCTAGCTAGGCTTGTGGAGTCACAAAATACAGTGATCTCACTCAATGCAAGGCTGGCAACCAAATAGAAGCTTGCATAAGTTAAAAGTTGCTTAGCCACCCAACCAAATAAATTGTTGTTTTGGGTTATTGCATCGTAAGGCAAGCTCAAGCTAGTCTGTCTACAACTAGGCCAGGTAACCAATGACACTCCAACTCTTTCAAGGTTATGAAGAAGAGAAAAAGATCAGTGTGGTATCCTACAAACACTAGCTTGATTCAACAAACAAAGTAATAAACAACACAACAAAGGAAATACAAGAAAGCAGAACACAATTGTAGCTAGAAGGCAAAATGAAAGCAAACGCGACGCCGCACATGCTCACATATTGGGAGAAAAATAATAACATAAACTTACCGTAGTTTCCTGATAATTCTGCAATGCAGCTTCAACCTTTCCTCTAGTAATACTTTGTTCAGTGAGAAAGTCTTTCTTGTGTTTCGAGAGCATGTCCACTGCATCTTGAGTCAGCTTCAGAGGTGATTCCGACGGTTCAGCACTTGAAGGTGACAGCAGCCTAGAGAAACGAATGATATCGCAGGAGGAAATCATTTGAGAAGCCTGCATTAAGGACCTAACAGCGGACAGCTTGGTAGGCAAGGACTGTACAGCAAATTCCAAATATTCCTCAGGTTTAGGGTGAGATGATGCATCTGCTGCTGCCTTGTAGCTACTCTCATCTGACCCAGATGTATGATATCCTTGAGTTGCCGCCATCTGTATTGCTTTGCCAACTTCCAAGTCATTCTTGAGGAGGTAAATCATAGCTTCAAGTTCTGAAAACTCAGGAATAGATGCACGCAAGAATGCAATGAGTCCACTGAGGGACCGAGACTCAACGTGCCTCATCGTGCAGATCATGTCCACCTCCAGTCCTTGTGATGCAGGAAAGGTGGTGTCATACCAAATAGTGTTCACAATGATGTTGGAGACTGGATCGAACGGGCCATAGCAGTAACCCGCCTTCAGGAGTCCACGGTGGTGACGGGTCCGAAAATCCTCCATTGGTAGCTGAGAAACAGCTTTGAGGTACAGATCATGGATCCTATCTATAAGAACACCGCGAAGTGAAGCTGTCAACCCACCCAGTACCATCTCAATGCTTGCATCTGCGTCGTGCTGAGGAATCCGTTTAGCAGCAAGATTCATAGGATTGTCCGACTTCTTCAGCATGAGCGGCTCCTTAAGCAATCTAGACAGATAGTGTACGTCTTGGACAGAGAGGCAACGGCGGGGATCTGCAGCCACAGTTTTGATGACCAATTTCAAATGAGGCACAAGCCCAAACGAGGAGCTGAGAAACGAATCCACCATGGGCATCCTAGCCGACAGCGCTGCACATCTGAGCGCCGTCTTGGTCGCATGTGAACAGATGCAAAATTGGTCCTTGAGGCGGTAGCAGCGGTCGAGCTCGATGAGACGGACGGCGACGAGAAGATCGGCCTGGGCTAGGTAGAGGTAGCGCATCGCATCCGTGGTGGGGAGGTGCCGGAAATATGACGTGAGGAACACGCGGAGGCCCCTGAGCGAGCGGTCCGCGATGGTCCGCACCTCGTCGTCAGCAATCTTGGAGAGGACCTCCTCCCTCGTTAAGGCCTTGATCTCCGTCATCTTCTTCCGCTTCCGATTCCGCTTCTTGGCGCAAATTGGCACAGGCTCAACATCCTCGTCGGGAACAAGGCAGACGGTGTTGGCGATGATGTTGGTGACGGGGTCGGCAAAGCCGAAGCAGACGCCGGCATCAAGGAGGCGGAGAGCAAGCGCCGGGATGTGCTCCAGGGGCAGCGCGTCGAGTGCCTCCTTGTAGTGACCGTAGATAAGGCGCCAAGTCTCCCCCCTGTTGATGTCCTCGCGCCCATCGCGCCGCCGCCGCCGGACGGCCATGACGGGTTAGACGGGGCAATTCACCCTTGTTTCGAATGCGCAGCCATGATTTGTCCTCCTTCCTAATAGCGGTCGGAATTTATCCCTCTTGCTGAGATCATTGCTCTAGTGTATGATTTTTTTTATTATTACGGATGTTAACAGCTTTTCACCCGTATAGCACCTGGAGTTTCCTTATGATAGACCAGACATACCACATTAAGCTTTAATATTACGTTACTCTTTCATTCAGAACCTGGCAGAGGAACCCATGCATGTCTTGATTTTTAGTATAACATGAAGCATAATAGGAAGCAAGACTCTTCCACTACATATATCTTCCATATGAATGCCTTGAACAACACCATTGAGTGGCAACAGTAGTACAAAAAGAAACTTCTAAGCACAAAAACTTTTCCAGTTTGAGTTTCACAATGACATAGGTATCAACTTAATACATAAATGATGACACATAGGTAAGCTCGTGGAAGCAGTTCTCCGGAAACCTCACCGGCGATCGGGTAGGGCGGCAATCCGCACAACTGTCGATCGGGCTGCGCGACACAGCGGCAGTCCACTCAATTGGACTCCTCGGCGGACAACGATTCCAATTGAGTCCGGGCGTGGATGGAGATGGAGTCCTGAGCGGCGGCGGCGTTAATCTGGTGGAGTCGAGCGGGCGGCGGCGGGTTTCTCTTTGATAGTAGAGGAAGGAGATGAGTCTAGCGGTTCTAGGCGAAGGGGAGGAGAACCTTTCTGCGATTGAGTGGGGGATGCGGGATGCCGGATGGGCCTGTTTCGATCTGTTGGGCCAGCGGTGGGAAGAGGATATATTACATGTTCGAATTTTTTTTGTCAAAAATAATGATGAGTATTCAGTTGCTTTGAATAAATGTGGGCCAGCCCCTGCATCTGTCTTAGCTGCTACTATCTCCGTTTTTTAAATAATGTCGCCGTTGACTTTTTGAGTTACGTTTGACCACTCGTCTTATTAAAAAAGTTTAAAATTGTCAAATTTTTTGTTATGATTAGTTTTATCACTAGAGAAATTTGAAACATAACTTATAAGTTTTCATATTTGAGATAATATTTTGAATAAAATGAACAGTCAAACGTAACTAAAAAAGTCAACGACGACATCAACTAAAAAAATGGAGGGAGTAGTGTGACAAGCATCATGGATGGTACGTGCTTTTGAAGGTCTTGGAATAGAGGTGAGATGCATCAAAACAAGGCAACTGTTCAAAACCGAGGTTATGTTTGTTTTGCTCCACTGAAAAGATAACGATGCATTTATTGAGCTTTCTTAAACTTTCAGGGTATTATATAGTACTAGAAACCAAGCAACGCATCGTGAAGACTAGAATGAAACTGCATGATTGATATAAATGGGGTTTAGTGTAAAAAGAAATGTTAGACTTAATTTTTTATGGAGCTCATCTGCTCATGTTGGCTGCTGTCCAAATAGAATACAATACAAAGCACACTTGTAATGGCAATATACCTTAAGGCCCTCTTTAGATTGGAATCGTTTCTCCCCGGTCATGTGTTTTTTTATATGAAATCGTATCATTTATGTGAATTATTGCTTGATTTTTGCAGTCTGACCTTTAGTAGTTAAATTTTGCAACGAATGCAGCTTTTGGCACCGATTTCATACAACTACAACAATCTGAATTGTTCCTTTCTCTGTTTTACCATAGAAGGATGTAGTCTTGAGATACTAGGATCCTAAATAGTTTTAGTTTTAGAAGTTTAATCCTTCAAAATTATAGTTTTCATTTGAAAATGTAATGATAAATGTTTAAATTGAGATGGTATTAAGAAGGTATTATAACACCATCAATTGAAGATGTAAGCGCATATGGCTATATAATATTATTCTGTTTGTCTTCACATTTATTAACAAGAAATGCTATGCTTGGTCATTCTTAATCTTCAATGTTCTTCACCGATACATTTTTTGCCCCTAAGGGCATCTCCAAGAGTTCATCATAAAATTAGCCGTACAAACTTGGTTTTGGGAGTAACAAAAAAATTATGAGAGGCAATTTTTCTCTCCTCCTTCAACAATCCTCCCCCAAAAGTGAATTAAAACACTTTTGATTGGTCCACATCAACATTTGAGGCCACAAAAATATTATTCTTTTTGGAAAAAGGAAGGAATGGTGCCTCCAATTTTTTTTTTGTTTGTAGTTACAAATGAGAGAGTGTTTAGGGGTAGAAAAAAGGTGAGGGTAGTTTTGGGGTGCTATTGGAGATGATTTTTTTAATTAAACCCCGTTACTTGAATTTAAGGATAATTTATAGGTCTCTTTCGGAGATGCTCTAAGTATAGCATTTTAGTGGGCAATATTGTTCTTAATCTCAATGTTCTATGAATATTGATAGGTGCTTGTTCAGATCATAGCATTTTTCAGGAGCTTGATATGTTAGCCAGAACAACGTAGTATTTAAGGATGAATGGAGTGTATTTTGGAAAAAAGCATGTTATTTTTCTTTTTCCTCCCTATAAAATAAAAGACATTTTAGTTTTCTTTTTCGTCCCACACGTACCGACCGGCCCGTAGACCCACTTGCAGACTCTACAATGACCTGGCCCGGCCCGGCTCTGGCTCTTCGCTCACCGACTCAACTCGGGGGTCGGTTCTCAGAGGCACCGGGCCAGCAAGCACGGGAAGGCCCTGGCCCGACCCGAGAACCTCAGCTAAACCTCTCCTCCGCCGCGCCGGTTCCCTTGCAGAGCTCTCCGCCGCCGCCTCCACCACCCGCGGCGCTGCCGGAGCCTGTCAGACATGACGACGCGCATCGCGCCGGGCGTGGGCGCGAACCTCCTCGGGCAGCACTCGGCAGAGCGCAACCAGGACGCCACCACATACGTCGGCAACCTCGATCCGCAGGTTAGGGTTCCACATCCCCACCCTCCCTCGCTTCCCTTACTGCTCCTCCTCTTTGTTTAACCCTTTAGAATCTAGATACCTGCCGGACTGTGAAACTTTCGTGCCTCCATTGGTGGATGTGAGCATCTGGTGGTTGGCAGGATGTATTGTACTGGCACGTGTAGTTTTGGAGCTCGTCGGTCCTCGATGCATCGGATTAGTTTGTTGCACAGCTCTCTGGAACACTATGCCGCTGCTTCTTACTCTTAAAAGCTAGGAGTTAACTTGCATCGTTATGCAATTGCCTGGTAGAACTGCTGACCTAATTAGGCACACACTCGGTGGTATGGCTGTATGTTGAAGTGTGAAGTATTTTGCCTCTTTTAGTTTTATGTAAAGTGCACTGCTTCTCTGTGATATCTGAATGAACATGGTTCTTCAGGGTCATCCTTCATCAGAATAATAATAATAATAATATATCTTTTGTAATTTTGCATTGTATGGTTCCCACTGGGTATTAGTGTCTAGGAGGGCACAGCAATTGCATTGAGTGATTGACAGTTACACAATGGAGCATGGGTAACTCCTTCAGCACTTGGATATATTGAATCTCTGAAGTTTTGACAGCTCAATCCTTTTCGTTTTATTTAGAAATTAAACCTGGAACTTGTGTTCTTTCCTTGTAGTACGCTTTCAGATATATTTTTTTCTTCTTCTGCAAGATTTTATCGGTGCACTGAATCTGATAGCTATATCAAATCTGATAGGTTTCCGAAGAACTACTATGGGAACTGTTTGTCCAAGCAGGCCCTGTTGGTAAGTGGCAGTTTGTTCTTTCTTTTTCTTGCCTGAAAGCATATGCCATCTTTTTTGCTTTTGGCTTACCTAGTTTGGATTGTTGGACGGGTTTCTAATGGTTTGATAATTTGATTTGATCCGCCCTTGTCAGTTTCATACATTCTTCTTGCGTTTGATTAATGGATTTTTCGTTCTTCCATTTCTAGTTAATGTATATGTACCAAAAGACAGAGTTACAAATCTACACCAGGGTTACGGATTTGTGGAATTCAGGAGCGAGGAAGATGCAGATTATGTAAGTATATTGTCATGCAAAGCCATATTGTTCGTTTGTTTCCTTTTATTTCCACCGGCGATCATACCCACATCCATTCAATCAGTTACTCACTTATTTATGTTTCTTTTGTAGGCCATTAAGATTTTGAACATGATCAAACTATACGGAAAGCCAATAAGAGTAAACAAGGTATGTTTTGTTCATTTGTAGTATTTGATCATTATTACTTCTAATAATATTAGATTTAGCATCTGACATGTGAGTATCATTTGAACATAAGTTGATTACGTTATCTTATTCCAGGCTTCTCAGGACAAGAAGAGCCTGGACGTTGGAGCAAATCTTTTTATTGGTAACCTTGATCCGGTAAAAACTATAGCCATATTTCTGTTGTTAGTCACTTATTTGTGCATTGAGTTGTGACTAATGGTTTCACGTTTGCTTCGCAACAGGATGTTGATGAGAAGCTCCTCTATGATACCTTCAGTGCGTTTGGAGTGATCGTGACTAATCCTAAGGTGACATACATAGAAACCTTTTATCTGCATGCAACTATAACTTCATAATTTTCTGCTAGTTCTAATGATCTAGAATTATATTAGCAGTAGTCTTATATGAACCCAGAAGCAGATAAATGTGACAGTTGCGTTTAGAATAAGCTAAGATCACTGTACTTGCATGTCATAGCTCAGCTATTACTAGCAGGCCCGCATCTATGTTCTTATTATCAGCTGACTGGATTATCCTTTTTCATTTGTAGCATGATACTCCAGAGATGGGGTGAAGTAAAATCATGATCCGTTTCGATATTGCTCATAAATCTTTTTGCGTATTCCTAACACTTCCATGCATGTTTATCACTAAGATCAACTTGTGCCGGTTATGTTGGGTCTAAAATGTAATAGCATTGTGATGTTTTTTATACTTATACAGCCTCATGTGTATATACTGTATGTTACTCTTTTATTTGAGGAAAGACTGTATGCTACTTTGAGGAGCCTAGTTGTCACATGCAGTCACTTATGAATCTTCATTTCTTTCATTAAAAGATTATGCGAGACCCTGAAACTGGAAATTCTCGAGGTTTTGGCTTTGTGAGCTATGACTCCTTTGAATCATCTGATCAAGCAATAGAGGTATGTTATTATCACAAAAAAATTCTTTATTTCACTTATGGGGGTCCTACCAGTGTTTCAACTGTTACTCTCTCTGCTGTATTTTCTAGGCCATGAACAATCAACATTTATGCAACCGGCCAATCACAGTCTCTTATGCTTACAAGAAAGATACCAAAGGAGAGCGCCATGGCACTCCAGCAGGTAATATTTTTGAAATTTCTTTGATTTAGTTTGTTTCCCTGGCCATCGTCGCTGGAATAACTCTATTTCATTTGCCTGTTTTATTATGTTCTTGATATTGCTGAATGGCTCTTATTGGGTTGCTTTGTGTATCCGCGCCAAATTTTCCATTCTTGTTCAGAAATGAGATATTTCCCAGGAAACCATAAACTTAAGCCTTGAAATTTTACATTAACTTTGTTTGGTTCCTTTTTGGTAATTTTACTTTCGAGAGCATTTAACGTCATTCTTGCCTACCCTAACTTGTTTTGGATTAAAAGGCTTTATTATTGTTGCACTTTCGAGGGCATTTACCTTTTTTCGGTTACAAGTTAGTACTGAAAGCTGGATGCATAGCAATTTTGTGTATGATTGCCATTGAGTGTCTTACAGTCTAGCAGCTTTTATAATGTTGCAATTTTTAGTAGAGGCAACTGAACCGTTGTATGCTGTATATCTAATCATATCACTGAATTTCTTGTCACTATTTTGCCCTGTAGTGTGGAGTTGGCTGTCTACATCTCAAGTGTTGAGATTTTCTTCCAACTGAATTGCTCTTTACTTCCTATGAGTTTGCGAATATTTTCAATCATAATGATGAAATATGTTGTTTACTGTTTGACAGAGCGACTGCTGGCAGCAAACAACCCAGGATCCCAGAAGAATAGACCACACACGATGTTTGCAAGTGGCCCGCCAACTCAAGGTCTTCCAAATGGTGCTCCACCTGTGCCGCGGCCTTTTGGCAACGGTTCAGTTCCGGGGCAGATTCCGCAGATCCGACCACCACCAGTGCCTGTTGGGCAATTCCCACCTCCAATGCAGATGCATGGGCAGCCTGCTTGGCCTGCACATCCGCAAACTGCACCACCACCCATGCAACAACTGCAGTATAGGCTTCCAGTGAGGCCGCCCCAACCAAACATGATGCCCCCTCCGGTTGGCATGGTAAGGCCACCACCACCACCTGCCATGCAAGGTCAACATATGTGGATGCCACCCCCACCCCCGCAACAAGGCGGACTGCCTCCACCTCCTATGTCGATTCCGCCACCTCCACCACCTTCTGGTTAAACATATGCAGGGCATTATCAGGTCAATATGCATGCTGTAGCGGTAGACTGAAGATGCTGTTGCTTTTCGTTTATCACCATGTAACATGCAGACACCTGGTGAATCAGTATCACGAGTTTAACTGACAGTGATACAAACACTAGAGGTTAACAGTTATTTGTGATCTGTTGAAGATGAATGAATTTTGTGATTATATGTACCATGATTTTATGCTTTCTTCTGTTCGCTATGTTTCCGAACAACAATTACCACCCATGTTGAACTGAAAATAAGGGTCGCTGCTCTTTTTTCTCCAAACATGGCTGGAATGAACTGATGGGAGCTACATAAAGAAACGGGGTGGAATGGTGGTACCGAGTTCCAGTTTCTACATCTCAAATCCCAGTATATCAGTGATAACAGGAACTCCATGAATATCCGAATTTACAGCCTTGACCAGGTGACAAGCTGAGAGCTATTTTGGTAAATATAGAATGAATAATTAATTTCATTCCCTTTTGTAAGAACCACAGTGGCTACAATATTTCCCACCCATGTGCAGTTTACACAGGTTGTGGGCATCACTGTTGCCTACCTTACTACTACTACTACTACTACCTTTCCTAATTCCCCTCCACGCTTTCCCTTTTCCTACTACCTTTCCAATTGAATCATAATGAAGCATCTCTAAGTTCACCGAGTGTATGTTACAACAAGCGCAACCATCCGAGAGAAATGACAGCAAGAACCGAAGTCAGTGAAAGCATCGAGTGTGATCCGCGGCTCCCACCGCCGCCGTTAGCGTAGACCATCCCGAGATAGCCGTATCCGTCGTTGCCACCGCCCCGGCCGCCGCCGCCGGTTCCCACTCCGGCGTAGTTGACCCCGGTGTATTCCGCGTTGTCCCTGCCAAGTGAAAGGTAATGAGCCCACAAGTTAGCATTTTCGGCGGGGGAAAAACGTCATTTAAGTTAATCGAAACAACCAGTCTCTCCTGAATGCGCCCTGAGACGTGTGCAAGCTGGAGGCGAGCTGTCAAAATGCCCGGAGATCTACCATCGCCGGCACCGTCACAGCTTGTTCCGGGAATAAGAATTCGATTCCGAGGAACGTGATTACAGGGCGCGTGATGGAACAGAACGACGATGAAAAAGGCCACAGCATTTTCTACCGGCACCTTGCCATCGGATCCGGATTCCGGACCCAGTTTGCCTTTTTGTTGGATCCATCCATCCTAAAAGTTTGTCCAGGAACGGGCACTATTGAGATCCAAGAAAGCTAGAAGAAGCACCACTTGGATGGACTAGTGGTACGTGGTAGCGCCGATCTCTTGCCGGTTCAGCCGGCAGACCTTGGTCTTGAGCAAGTCTTAGGCGTAGGATCAATAAACAAGACCAAGGTCTAAGGATTTATTCTAAGTACTCGCACAAAGAGCTTTTGTTTATCCAAAAGCGGCCGGTTCTAAGAGGAGGCGCCGGATTCGGCGACAAAATCAGCGATCGGTGGCGCATGTGGATTGTGGACATGGACTACCTGCTACACGGTCCACTCCACAGTGTCACACCCACGCTATCAGGGATCCATTGTTCTCGCTACTCGAAAGGCACACATGCAGACATGCTCCTGAGCATGCGACGACCTTTTTGTCCCCGTTTCTTTTGGCACGAACCACTGCTAGTGTGGCTGTGCGAGTGAGCAGGCAGGAGAAAACGGAGCGGCCACTATGACTTATTATTACGGAGCACACAACTACACAGGGATTACTGACATGATCCAATAACTCCTCTTTTTTTGAGGGAAAAAGAGCCACTAACTCCAGTGTTTATACGATCGAAAAGTTTCGCCTTGAACCAGTGTGATTTTATAGAGGGCCCAAAGATAAAACCACTGACGATTACTCCCAGCAACCAACGCTTGACGAAGATGATTAGCAGCCAGGTCTCGGTTTCCACGCGGACTCGAGCCCAGTGAGGACGAGTGGGCCGTCTCGTGCACCGGTAATGCACGCTCTCCCCCACTTACCCAAGCGATTAGAGTAGCAAGTACGATTAGTATAGTTGCAGTACAAGACGAATCGCTTTATTAATTCCAGTGTTTTTCTACTTGTTGTGTCAGATGAGCACATCAGCTACAGTAGTACGTACGTTTAGGTAGTTTAATCATCCTCTACCAGCGCGAATCTATCTTCCGTCAGGCCGCACGGCTGCCTAAAACAGCGCATCACTGCAGCCGTATTACGCAGGTCATGTACACACAAGGCAACGTTACAGTGCAGAAACAGCGGTGGAAAATAGAGGAGGCCTTTTCCACCGGAAATTTCGCGCCATGCGTGAACGGCGCTGGGCCTGGCAGGGTCCGGCGGCCGATGATGGCCGTTGGAGGAAGTGAACAAAAGCGCTGCGTTTTAGAAAGACGAACCCAAAGGCAAACCGAAAAAGGCGTCGCCAAAAGTCCTACGCGGGCGGCCGGGCCCATGTATCAGGGACGGCCGTTGACGTGGGGCCCACCCGTCCGAGATATTTCCAATTCCAACCAGCGGAGGGAAGGCCAGGCTGGCGTCACAGAAGCGCGCCAACGCGGGGCGCGGGGACCCAGAGCCCCCGGGTGCGCGCGCGGAAGGATGGAACGAACGAAGATGGAACGAAAGGTGAGGAAAGGGGGGCGTCGTGCCGTACCTGGGCTCGCCGAGTACGCCGGCGTTCTGGGTGAGCGTGTCGACGAGCGCCGCCGACTTGGGGTCGATGCTGGAGGCCTTCTCGTAGATGGCCTCGACGCCCTCGCCGGAGGGGACGAAGAAGGCGCCGTTCACCATCATGTCGCCCTCCGTCCGCCAGTTCCACCCCGACCACTGCCCCTCCGCCGTGTCCACCCGCTTCGTCACCTGCCATGCCAAATCACACACACACACACTTGTTGTCACACCGCACATTCATTCACGCTGACACAAACACACGAACAGAACAGAACAGAAACTATCATATCCAGGCCAGGCCGTCGCCACCGCGGTCGTCCGGCGCGGTGGGGCACACCGCACGCGGCGGGCAGCAGCGCCCTGCCAGCGGCCGCACGTGCCTCGGATGCGCCCCCGCTTGGCCGGACCCGTTTGGGCAATTGGGGAAAGCATGGTGCAAGTTTTCTGTTGCGAAAAGATAACAAGATGCTCCAGACATTCCCCGGGCGATGGGTACTAGCGTTTCACAAAAACATGATGAACAAGGGAAACACCTATCAGCCCCCAGAAAAGAAACCCCCTAAAAAATGTTAAAATTTTTGGAGC
This sequence comes from Eragrostis nindensis, assembly GCA_012490785.1. Taxonomy (NCBI): domain Eukaryota; kingdom Viridiplantae; phylum Streptophyta; class Magnoliopsida; order Poales; family Poaceae; genus Eragrostis; species Eragrostis nindensis. The sequence continues at coordinate 159,735 of JAAXCT010001160.1, read as the reverse complement.
TAAAATTGACTTTTTTTTAATTGACTAAAATTTGACTTGGAAACGCAGGAAAAATGAAATGACAAAGGTATTTCTCTTGCCCGAGCCCCAAAAGAGTAACCAACCAGAAAAATCTTCGAAGCAAGCATTGGCAGGCCAAGAAAGGTGCGTCCCGTGCTCTGCTCGCCAAGCAAAGAACAGAGCAGGACGAACGGAAACCCAAGACGAAGGAAGAACAGAGCAGCACGAGCAGGGAAACGGGTCCCAAGCAAACAGGACACCAAGAACGAACACGGCATGAACCGAACGGCAGGAAGGAACTCGCTGGCTCACCTCCTTGGCGTCGGGGTTGGCGGGAGCGATGTATCGGTTCCCTTGGCTGTTGATGGTGGGGCTGGCGCTGCCGCCGATGGCGTACATCTCCCACGACGTGTAGTCGTTGTTGACGATGTGGAAGTAGCCTCGCCGACACCGCGGCATCCGCTGCACCAGCCCCGGGCCGAACCGGTTGAACGCGATGGTGACCTGCATCCCGGAGTCCGGCAGGTACTCGTCGCTGGCGCCGAGCAGCATCACCTCGTTGTGGCGGGCGAAGTAGCTGTTGGACACGGTGATGGCCGTGGACCCCATGATGGCGTCCACGAGGCCGTCGGCGCACCGCCACAGCGCGCAGTGGTCCACCCACACGTCCCGGGCCCCGAACAGCGAGATGCCGTCGCCGTCCGACCGCGTCCGCCACCCGCTGTGCGTCGGCGACGACCGCACGTTGGCGTCGCCCGTGGGCACGCAGTCGTGGACGTGCACGTTGTGGATGATCACGTTGGACACGTACTGCAGCGTGATGCAGGCGCCGCCGGCCCCGATGTGCACGTTGGCCCCGCGCCCGTCGATGGTCTTGAAGCTGTTGACGAGCAGCTCCTCGTTGAGGCGGATGGTCATGTCGGACGCGAACACGATCCAGAGGGGCCCTTCCTGGATGGCGGCGTGACGGAGCGTGCCCGGGGACGGGTTCACCGGGTCGCGGTCGGAGGAGTCCGTCACCACGTACAGCGGGCCGCCCTTCCCGCCCAGCGCGTTGCGGCCGAACCCGATGCCGCAGTCCGCCAGACGCTGCCGGTCCTGCTGCCAGTCCGTCCCCGCGCAGCGCCAGCAGTCGTCGATCGGGTTGCCCGTCATGCACCCGCCCACGCCGCCGGACTCCTGCATCCGCCGCCGCGACGACGCCACCTTGCTGCCTCGCCATCACATTCAGAATCAGGTAAAGGTTGCAGCTTTTTTAGCAGCACCAAGAAGAACCCAAACGCCGCACATCTATACACCGTGGAAAGGAAATAAAAAAGATGAGGTACCTGTGGAAGTCGGCGACGACGGCGGCGGGGTCCGGGAGAGAGGAGTTGAGGAAGTGGGGAGACGAGGCCGTGGCGGCGGCCGCGAGCAGGAGGAGAGAGAGGACAATGCAGGTGGATTTCGGCGGTCCGGCCATGGTTTCTTGGCGGATTAGATGAACCGGAGTGAAGATGCAGTGGGTTTTATAGCAATGCAGGCGAGTGGCAGCGGACTGAGGCCGTCCGGGACATGGATTCGGAGCCCGGGCAGAAGCTCCAGAGATATGGAGCTTGGGATTGGGCCGCCAATGGGGAAGTGGTGCTGGGAGCAGTGTGAATGGGAAAGGGCTCAGCACGGGGAGGGAGGAGCGGGACAGCGGGTGAGGGAAGAGAGAGAAAGAAAGGGAGAGAGAAGATGGATGGGGATTGGGGAGATGATTTGGAATCACCTGAGGGCGAGGGAGATCGCTTCTTTGCTTGTTAAAAGATGCAAAGGGAAGGCGTCGAGGGTGGGTGTTTAGGGAAATGTCTGAGGTTTGCCTTCCTCTCTTCCTACACTGAGCGTGTGAAAACAAATGTCACTGCCACATGATTTACATCTCGTTTATTTTTCAAGGAAGCGATCCATTTCTTTTTCGTGCATAAACAATTTCGCTTAAGATTTCGCATATCTTGATCAGCAGAACAAAGAAAAGTATAAACTGAAAAGGAAGGGAAAAAATAGAATATCTTTACTCGCGTCCACCAACTGCCTTTTCAGTTACCCCTGGCGCGTCCCCTGGTGCACTGGTTACAGTTGCCGCTGCTGGCTGCTGCTACATTGAGTTCAGAAAGTTCAGAGCGCAGACTTCCCCATGAATCGTCCATTATGTTTGGCATTTATCAATGAACCACATACCTAATAAAACGTACAACATTACGGGGTGTACTAATAACGTCTGCAAACAGCATGCTTGCGGCCGTAATCATCCCAAGACCAGGACTACTGCACCTGCAAGAAAACCAACCAACTTTCGCTTCTTGGCTCTCGACCGAAGAATCGGCGGCGCTACATATAATCCTTGCTTCCGTAGATTCACCGCCGCAAAAACTGATGAAAGAGGACACCCATCCATGGGGGATATTTCGACATCCTCGGTGCTTTTCTTTGGCAACTGAACGATGTTACCCACTTCTGAACTTTTACAGTTCGTGTTCTTCGTAGGCTCATACAGTGGGCCTTCGGTTTTCCTTGCGCGAAAAAGTGTTCGAATCTCCTGGCCTGCTTCTAGAATGACAGGGATGGTGTCTGATGACACACTGAGCTTAACAGTCGTCCTGTTAACTATTCCTGTAAGACTGCAATCGATCATCCCACGGCCAGGGCTTCTGCGGCTACGAAATCCTGTCCTTCCGTGGAAGCGCCGGATTCCACAGTTCGAAAGTTCTCCTCACCACCACCACAGATCAACGTTTCTAATTTCTACCATCCGTCGGCCGAGGACCAAGAATCGGTGCCGCGTAAGCTACAAATCGTTTCCTTCCGTATGTTCACCAACCCATGGAGGCACCGTATTTCTGATGCTTTTCTTATACGAGTAATGGGAAAAAGGTTGTCCAATCCATGTCCCTGTCTGGCTTTTGTGGACATCATCTCCTAATAAGAGATCCTTTGAATTCCAAATTTCCGAGTCCAAAGAACAATCAAGACGCTGGAGGCGTACTTGTGACTTCAGAGATATTGAGCGAATGTTGTACGTGTGGTTCAGAACATTTTTTCTACGGAGTGGATGCAGTTGACAGAGGCAATCTTTTCTTACTACGGGTACGTATTGTATGCATACATCTGCACACGTAGCATTGCGGCATGTGACCTTATTACCAAGAAAAAATGACACAGTTAATTGTAGTCAAGGCATATTTCCTGTGCATCCCAACAGAGGCAAGCATTTTTACATTGAAGTCCTTTAAATTAAATTTCGATCTCTTACATGCATGTGCCATGAAACAAACTTATTTACGTGCAGAGGTATCTTACAAGAATTAGTGAAAAAAATTATCTACACATAATTATTTTGGACTTTCTTCTAGTGGGATCGATTGATAACCAAAGTATAAATATTTTAGGTCATTTTTGGTTATTGATGGGGTGGTTAACATGTATAAACATGCATTGAGGAACTTGATTTTTTTTTTGTTATTAATATGTCCTCCATTTGCGATGAGGTGCAAGTCCATCGCACCGAAATGTTTTTGGACTGAAATTTTCCTCATTTTTCAAATGGGAGAGGTGGTAACTTTGCATTATTTTCCCCTCAATTTAGTGTGGTTATTTTGTAGTGAGCGTCGTAGCTTTTTTCTTTATTGGTCACATACTAATTGAATGGGGGCATATGCCCCTACCTAACAAAGCATAGGTAAGTGCATGGTGGCCATTATCATATCCATGTTAGATAATTTTCTTGTTAAGAGTTAACATGATAACCTGTGTATCCTAAATTCCATAATGACTTCTATTGCGGGCATCATTTCTCGGGACATGTTAGCGAGACTCACGGCAGCCTTTCTTTATCACACACTCCTCGCATGCTTGTCCATCCCACGACAACCAAACAACAATCATCGTGTAGGATTGAGAGAGTACCGGCGGAGCCACCTTAGTGCCAGCCGGGGCCCCAGCCCCTCCTTGGTGGATTTTTTTTTTAAGTGCCGGCTGTCCAATCGCCCTTGCTCTTGCTAGAACTGCTGTTATTTTGCTTCCTCTGTGTCGCAAACTATGGTCTTGAAACATATATATACACAGCAAAGGGCCAAGGGGGTTGAAGCATGGGAACCGGCCAGTCCACATGCGCGTAAAGGGGCCGAGCTAACAAACGGCAGGAAGCATGAGCTCAGTTCTGCAGCGGGCAAGGCAAGCATGTCTAAACGTTGTACAATTTCGCCTCCCCAGGCTACCGCGATTTGTAATCTTCCATCTTTGGCTGGCTTCCTCGTCATGTTAGCTTAGCCTGCGCCCCCTACCCCCTGGCTCCGACACTGGTTGAGAGGATGCCAGTGTAAATAGAAGGAGATAGGATTGATATCATCAATGTTATTGCTGATTCTCGGTGGCAAATTATAGTAGAGGTAGCCGTGGTCGACTGAAACCAAGCCGAGGTACGTACATGATCTCCACACGCAGCATGACGCGGCATAAGGCATCAATTTCCATTTTCCAATGGATCCCTACGTAGGAGCCTAGCACGTCACCAAAAGAACAATTGGGTAGGTGTACCTCACGTGAGAACAAGGTGCATATCTCTGCTGGAGTTACCAAAAAACCTGTCAGAGAAGTCGGTTATATATGTACAGCACGGTTAAAATAGGGAGGGCAGGCTAACAATACCGACATCCTTCCGAGGGACAGGAGGAGAGACCGTCCGATCGATCTCCTTGCCATGACGGCGTCAATGGCGGCGCCCATGGTGTTCCCCGACGACATACTCCGCGAGATCTTCCTCCGCTTGCCGGCTCGGTCCGTCTGCCGCCTCCGCGCCGTGTGCGAGCCGTGGCGCGCGCTCGCCTCGGAGCCCGCCTTCCTCCGCGCCCACGCCCGCCTCGCGGCGTCCTCGCCCGTCGCCCTCACCTGCACCGTCACGGAACGCCGCGTCAACAACGACAGCGCCACGGACTTGCACCTCAGCGTCTCCGACGACCTGATCGCAACCGCAGCCGGGGGCAACACCACCGTTGGCACCGACCCAGCAGCCGGGAGCTCGTCGTCTCCTTACCCGGCCGTTGCTGGCATCCTAACGAGATTGGATCCTGGGACGGGATCTTGTGCGTCGAGTTTGATTCGGGTATCGGGCCGCTCAACTCGTGCCCTTACGAGTACGCGCTCCTCAACCCCGTCTCCAGGGACTGCACCGTCGTCACGGCCCCTTGCCTGCGCCACCACAAAGTGCCCGGCGCGGTCTCCTCCAGCGGCCGGGGTTACATCGCCGGCGCATACTCGCACCTCGGTCACGGGCGCCTTCACCCGGTCACGGGCGCCTTCCACCTCCTGCATTGCTCAAGCTACCAAGACAGCAGTGCCAACAAACACGTAGCATGCTTCCAGCTGCTACGAGTCGACGGCGGCGCCCCTGCCTCGGCTTGGCGCGAGATCGCGGCGTCCAGCGACGTTGGCACGGCGGCGCTGCAATCCATCGTCAGTGGCTCTAGTTGCTTAAGCATCGCGACTGTGCGCGGCATCCTCCATTGGCGGCCAACGCTCGGGGAGCAGAAGGAGCTTCTAGTTTATGACACCGCGAAAGAGGACTTCGGATCCATGCCCTTGCCGGAGCTGGGCACACATGCAACAGATGTAAGATCAGTCAGCACGCTGGCAGGAAAGCTATGCCTCCTAGCCGAGGTAGCGGCGTCCAGCACCATAGAAGTATGGGTGCTCGAGGACTATGACTCCCAAGATTGGTGACTGAGGCAGAGGATCGATGTCCCGCTCAACCCCCTCTTTTTGATCTACCAAATGGACAAGACGAGAAGCGTCGAAGCCATAGGTGGCGTCGAGGGCCGGCGGGACCAGGTGGAGGAGGTGATATTCCACGGACAGCTTGAGCATGTCTATAATGTCCAGAGCAGGTCGCGGTCATGGTTGCAAGGGCCCGGCAAATGGATAACACTTCACAAGGAGAGCCTCGTGCCGCACGACGTGATCTTTGGAGCAGCACCACGGGCTCAAGACGTTGCCTTCTCAACTCGTCCCGGTAACGCCGTCCCAAAATGAAACTAGAGTCAGTTAGCTGTTCTTGACAAGCTACTTGTTGCAAAGATTTTTTTTTCTTTTCTCATTAGCTGGCCATGATTTAGGAGTCATTTGGAGAATGTTTTGACCTAGCTTGGAGTGAATATGTATTTTGATGCGGTAGATCTTTTTGATTCGCCGTGTTGCAGCTTTTATCGAGTTTTACATGTGACACTTTGTAGTTAATATGGACCCATCTATGTTTGAATGTATGATGGAGTGGTTGCATAATGCAATTGAGAGGAATCAAAGTTGGCACAATCCAATATAATTGTTCATGGAACCATTATAAATTAATCAATGGAGTTGTTTGTCCGCGCAAGTGCACGTAATCCAACGCACAAAAGATAAATTTCATCTGCTCATGCATGGCATCCATGGAAGCTGCCATGGGCGGCGATGGCGGTTTCCATGTAAAAAGATTATCTGGCTGTTTTTTTAAAGAAGTCATCATTATTTAGTAATCAATATTACATTGATGTTTGTGCTTATTTACCTTGAGTTGGAAGTTGATATAATGTGTGTGTGGATAGTCTTGTTGGCTTACCTTTTATGTGTGTGAACATTGCATCAAACAACTTGTACATGAACCATTGAACCTTGTGTGTGAAGCACATGTCTCGAAAATCTTGTGTGTCAAGCATTTAACTATTAGCCTCATCTAGATCTTCTTCTCATGCGCACGTACAATATAATTGTGTCATTTATGTGTTGCTAATGGTTCACAATTGTATGACTAATAAACTCAGTCAAGTGGTTTTGAAATTCCATTGGACTATATGTGGGTTCGACTCTCTGTGCGAGCGAATTAAACTAATCTGAAATAAAAAATTTAAAAAATAGAAAATAGGTCTGAGTTCCCCCTGCTCACTTCGGCCAAAAAAAAAAAAAAGAAGATCTACATTCATATTTAGGATACATATTTTAAGATACCAAAGTTAAATGTATTACGATCCGAACATGTACATCGTGTGATCTCAACGAAATTCTAGATGATTTTCCTCATAGTAAGGAACAACTTTTTACTAGCACGTTGTGACACCACTAATGAGGAAAAGGCTATGACACATCTTGCATTATTGTTCATCGGTGAGCAATGAAGCGAGATGCATATGAGTTTCATCGCGATCAGTTGTTCTTGGACTCCTCACAGCCTCACCGTTTCTCTACAAACTACGATGCTGAAGACGACGGAATGCTTCATCCAAAAAAACAACACTTGATGATGTGGCTTTATGGCAAGATGATGAATCCATGTTCATCTGGTTTTTGGTGATGGACACTCAAATTGCATTCAAAGTTGAGTAGGCTCTCAGCTTGACAGCGATTAGGCGGCGCAGGAGCCCAGGATCAGGGAGCTTACCGCCCGCCATCTATCAGGACTGAGGCATGGTTCACAGTGGCACCATTGGCAGCCACGTTGTCAAACTCCAGGTCCTCTCCATGGGCTTCAGAATTCGGAACGTGATGCTTTGTTCTCCATGGCTGAGAGCAGATGGGGGAATTTTGCTTGACTTTACAACTATTTGGGTATGAGTTGGTTTGGATAGCGGTGCGTGTAGTGTGGTGTATATGACACTGCACGACCGCTTCTCCTTTACCCTGTCAAGAAGTATGGATGGCATTAAATCCTTTGCACTTTCTGTGTGTGGATCCAGAATTCCACCCAGGGTACACTGGATGGAACATTGGAATGCAATACCAACAACACGACATCAACCTCACGGCATGCATGCCACAAACATATATATGACTCTACACAAATAAAACAACAGGAAAGCAAAAGACTTCTAAATCCTATCCAATGCACGATTAACAATTGTTCCATTAGAGTTCTTCAATACTTTTTACATTGCATGGTTAACAGCTGTTCCATTAGACACTTAGTTCTCAATCAAACTAGCATGTGTACTGTGCACTTCCTAATATTTGTAATGTTCACGGTGTTGTTGTATCCTCCTACGTATAATGTTTACCTTTCATTTTCCTGCATCCTATCTTGTGTTTACTTGGGAGTATGTTGGAAATCATATGCAACGGGCATTCTTAAACATATAGAAAATGCCTGGCCCGCACCCGCGAATCCACATGCGAGTATATGTATATATTCTTAACCAAAGGTTTCTCTCAATGTTTCCTCACCTCCCTCCGGCAGCCCACCCCATCCATCTGCCATAAGGACCTAACAAGGCTATCAACACGGCTACCATCAACGACAAGAACATGGGGAGAATCGAAGGCAATGATATTCTCCAAATAGTTCCTTTGTATTGCGATATTGCTATGGACCGCTTTATATATATAGTAGCTCGCGGTCGTGTTGATGATATCTTTGAGAATCCCTAACTTTGTTGTGAAGTAACTATTGTGCGTCCCACCCACTCCTCCTCTTCCCCTCGTTCCCAATCCCCTCCTCAGATATCTAGCCGGCAGAACCAGCACTCCACTTTTTCGTCAACGCGCAAGAACCGCCTCCAGATTGGCCCCACTCTCGCGCCTCGGTGAACGACCTCGCTCTCCCTCCTCTCCTAGCATCTTTCCTACTCCCAGGTGTAGCTACTCCCACATTTGTATCTCACAATCTAGGTATCTATTCATACTTGGGGTTTCTAAAAAAGTATGTACACGTACTTGATTTCTAAAAGTGGTATGTGGACATACTCCTTTTCTATATGAGGATACATCAAGTATATGGGGGCATACCCCTATTTCTATACAGGAGACACGATATATAACAAGATGAAAAAAAGAGTTCAACTAAAAAATTTTCATGGTTATCACTTTGAAAAATATTTTGGGTATGTGTACATGCCCAAATGGTAAATGAGACGGAATCCTGTGCGTGGAACTAGACACGTCAGTGCGGACCATCCGGCCGCCGCCGCTGCCGTTCGACGAGCGCGTCCCAAGCTTTTACGAGGCAGTGGTCAGGCAGCAAGCCATCAGCACGCTGTCGTGGAAACTCTGCTTCTTGACTGGTTTTTCACAGAGCATGGTGGAGGTGTGGGTGCTCGAGGACTACCACCGAGCCCAGTGGCAGCTGAGACGGAGGTTCGATGTCTGTTTCTTGCCGCTTCACTGAGCCTTCCCATCGAGTTATCTTGGCATTGTCAGGCTTATCACGAGGGGTGATCGAAGAATAATAGAGATGCATTGGGAAGTGTTCATTATGCATTGAAAAATAAGAATCACGATATTGAGGGCTAGAATCACAAGTATTTGTTTCTTACAAAATTCGCAAATATATGGCCATAATTGGGAAATTTTGGTACTTACCATGCCAAAAGAAAAAAAATCATATTCGTTGCCATGATAAGCGGTTATAAGGTATCACATAAATGTTCATATAAAAAAATGATACGGACAGATGAACTGTATGAATGACTATGCTAAAATATAAAAGTGTTCTATGTGATAAATCATTTATATGTTGGATCTTAAATAAATATTTTCTCATACAAGTTTACATGCTTTTACATGCCAATATATTTTTCTGGAATTTTAGCACTCGGTGCTCACGGTATTCCATCTTCTCCATGAGCCATTTCCATGAAACCAGTCACCTTATTCATTTACAATATATTTCTCAGCCTCCATTACTGATATATTTTTCATTTGGAATAATGCACTATTTTTTACAAGTAAATATAACCTCTCGATTTTGTTTCAGTAGGAGAGAAGATAATAGCAAAAACAAAAGGTAGCCAACACAACAACAATGAGCTACTATAGCGGCGGAAGAAAAAATCGTATTGCCGCGGTATTGAACATCTTCCGCTGCTAGTAAGGAGGAAATCACATTGTTCATTCGCCCCGCCGCTATAGATAATTTGTAGCAGCGGACATATCATCCAGCAAAGCATTTGTAGCGGCGGCCAGCGGCGGACCTGTAAGGATCGTGTGACCGAGAGGGGGGGGGGTGAATCGGTGCACTCTAGAATCTATTTCCAAACACTTACACCCAAGCAACTCCTAGCGAGTAGTTCTAGTAGCAAGGTAAAACACACTAAGGAGTATCCTTAACCTATATAGCTAGTGCATATAGATAACACAATCATACCACACTAGCAACCTAGCACAAGATAGATAGATAGCGGAAGACTTAAGCTAGGCAAGGCAAGGTAACAAGATAACTAGAGACAAGGCAACCAAGATACTAGGCACACTAAGTAGAGTCCTTAGAGCTATTAGATAGGCTATAACAAGTAGGCACACGAGCAAGGCAATCAAGCAAACCTAGTGGAGCTAGTAGGTACCAAGGTAAACACACAAGCAAGATAAGAGCACAACTCAAGTACTACAAGCAATCATATGAAGTGCGATAAGTAAATGCGAGTAGTAAAGGAGAAGGGATAGAGAATGCTCATGATGTTTTCCCGTGGTCTCGGAAGGATGGCGCCTTCCCCTACTCCACGTTGGGTCACTCCCGCCGGAGTCTCGACCCCGTCCCTCCGCTCGATGGCGATCCCTCCTAGAGCACACTTCACCCTCCGAGTGAAGTCGCGGGCACGTCCCGCCGGGCTCGATCCCGGGTACTCTTCCGGAGGTAAGGCTCCGCACTTGATGCGTGCCAAAGGGCGCTCCACTAGTGATGCTTCTTTCGCACGGGAAGCTCCAAGACCGTGTACAAACTTGTGTTGACTTCCACAATCTCCTTGGACAGCTCAACACCGACGCCTAACCGGTCTAGGCCTTGCCATAGACCAAGAGTAACAGCCCTAGATGACTCTCTCAAGCCCACACTAGCCTAGAGATCAAAGGATGCAACTTGCTACTCTCTCAAGCACTAGGATCACTCCAAATCCCTCTCAAGTGCTTCACACTTCTTCCTCTTGGCTTCTTGGCAGCACCTCCCCTCTTTCCTGGGTCCAAGAGCACCTCAAAGAGGTAAACAACCGACTATATATAGGCCTCCAACCTCAAACTAGCCGTTGTCCAAAAGTACCCAGTCTGCATAGGGACCGTACAATAGACCGTATTGTCCGGTCTCCATTTGACCGTATTGTCCGGTCTCTACCAGACTGGCGTCCGGGGAGTGCTGTTCATCATCTCAGACCAGACCGTATTGTACGGTCCCTAGGACCGTATTGTCCGGTCTCCTTTCTTCATCAGCCAACAGAAACTTCTCCTTCTCTGTTGCTCTTCTCCTGTAAGACCGTATTGTACGGTCTCCATGACCGTACCATCCTCTCAATTGTCCGGTCTTCATTCTTCAACTTCCAGAAACTTCAGCTTCTCTGTCTGGATCTTCCAATAGAGACCGTACTGTCGGGTCCCTAGGACCGTACTGTCCGGTCCGCTGTCCGGTCTCTATTCTTCCACTTCCAGAAACTTAAACTCTTCTGTCTGGATTTCCTCTGTAGACCGTATTGTACGGTCTCCTTGACCGTACTGTCCGGTCCCTTCTGCCTTCGCAGCTTCGATCTTCTTCTTGATCTTCTTCTTCAAGACTTGATCTTATTGGTTCCTTCAACTCTCTTCTGCCACCCTAGCCCCTGAGAGACTCACCTTGCATCCAATGATCTCTATAACTAGTGTGTACTAAGAGAACCACCTCGAACCCTCTTGATAGTCCGGTTTTTCCTATGGACTCAAGCTAACATCTAACCAAGCAACACCCGCTTGGATCTAGCATGTCCTTAGCCTTGATCCATGTCTTCTCCGCGACTCCATCAAGTCCGTTCTTGTGTAGATGAAGGCAACCAATCATCCTTTTCATTAAGTTCATGGTGTATTGGCGTTCACCACCAACGGACGGAGCTTTCTTCATATGTGACCTATAGGATCTCACAAAGAGTGTTAGTCACATTCATGGTTCTCATCCTATCACCAAAACATTCATACCTTGGGGTTTCCCTAGCTCCAATGGTCATGAAGCTTACAATCTCCCCCTTTTTGGTGATGGATGACAACCATGATAAAAAATGATCGAGAAGATAAAGAATGTAATGACAAAAGCCAAGATAAAAGCGCAACTCGATCAAGACACTAAACAACAAATATATGATAGAGAGAAAGTTACCTTGTTGATTAGGTCGAGGCAAGTCATAGCTCAAAAGAAGTCACAAGTTAGAGCAAAAACTCATATCACAAGTGAATGAAAGCACATGGAGCTATGACAAGCAAAGATTGCAAGGGGTTTACCTTCATACTTACTTTGTAGAATTCCGCTCCCCCTTGACAAGTGCACCAATCTCAAGATTGTGTGAAGATCGATCATCTTGATCACTTGATCTTCATTCGCGCACACTCCCCCTTGAGACGGCATTGCTTCTTCTTCATCACCTCAAGATTGTGTGAAGATCGATCATCTTGATCACTTGATCTTCTCTTGTACAAACTCCCCCTTGAGGTGACATCTTCCAACTCATTGTAAGTCCGAACTCTTCTTCCCATATTCTTCTCCGCTCGAACTCTTCTCCCCCCATATTCTTGCTCGATCATTAAGCCCAACTCTTCTCCCCCTTTGGCATCTATCATCCAAAAAGAAAACTTCCAAGGGAGAAAAGGTTAGTGTAAATGTATGAGACGAGTGGGAAAATGAGTTACTTGATTTGGCGTGAAGCTCCCCCTTGATCCGTGATTCTCCATCTCCCAACAATTTCCCTACACACATTCTCAAAAGAATATTGTCTTGAAGTTCATAGGGGTTAGTTGATGATGATGGAAATGTATGAACCCTTAGACTTTGAGCCGCGCAAGTGGATTTAACCTTGGAGCTCAAAAATCTTGGTTCAATGGGCATGAAGCTCATATAGCATTGCTATAAATTCATCATAGGAGGTCATATACTCATATTGTGAATAAGCAACTCCCCCTAGATGGGTGCTCGGCGCCGAGACACTTATGCAATATGCAAAATGCAAATGCAATGATAAGTGTACAATGCATGATGCTATAAGGGTAAAACAAGAGAAAGCTAAGAGCGAAGTTACCAACAACAAGTTTGAGCCCTCCATGAGCTTGATCACAACGAGCCATTCTTCAAAGCCTCGGGAGCCAAGTGCCACCAATCCCAAGCTTAACCCATGCTCATTGCTATCTCAAGAAGGTTAGTCGTCGGTCCTACAAAACAAGAAGAACACACAAAAACAACAACACAAACAAAAACAAGCAAAGTATATATACATATATACATATGTAAGCTCAAGGATATCAAGTGAAGTCGGAGAGGTCGAGAACATTAAGTTCTCCCCGGAGCTTACAAAAGGTCTTCTTGTCAAGTGGCTTGGTGAAGATGTCCGCCAATTGTTCATGAGTCCGAACACCAATCAATTCAATATCCTTCTTGGCCACATGATCGAATGAAGTGATGCTTGACTTCAATGTGCTTGGCATGGCCGTGATCACCCTTGTTGAGAGCCATATTGATAGCACTTTCGCTATCACAATAGAGAGGTACTTGCCCATAAGATAATCCATAGTCCAATAGGGTTTGCTTCATGTATAGGAGTTGAGCACAACAAGCACCGGCCGCCAAATATTCCGCCTCCGCCGTAGAGATAGCCACACAATTTTGTTTCTTGGAACTCCATGAGATGAGTGATTGTCCAAGAAATTGGCATCCACCGGAGGTACTCTTTCTACTCACTTTGCATCCGGCGAAGTCCGAGTCCGCATAGCCAACAAGTCCAAAGTCCGAGCCTTTTGGATACCATAGGCCCATTGTAGGAGTACTCTTGATGTACCTAAGAATTCTTTTCACGGCACTCATATGGGACTCCTTGGGGTTAGCTTGATAACGAGCACAAAGGCACACACTAAACATGATATCCGGTCTAGATGCGGTAAGGTAAAGAAGTGAACCAATCATAGAGCGATAGAGTTTAGGATCCACCGGTATACCTTTTACATCCACATCAAGAGGGACACTTGTAGCCATAGGTGTGTCGTAGGGCTTGGAGTCTTCCATGCCGAATCTCTTAAGAAGATCCCGAGTGTACTTCTCTTGGTAGATGAACGTGCCCTCCTTCATTTGCTTGACTTGAAAACCGAGGAAGACATGAAGTTCACCTATCATGGACATCTCAAACTCTTTCTTCATAAGAGCACGGAACTCATCATTATAGATTTCGTTAGTGGAGCCATAGATGATATCATCAACATAGATTTGACAAACAAAAAGATCATCACCAATATGCTTAGTAAAGAGAGTGTTGTCGATACTACCGATCTTGTAGCCCTTGGTGATGAGATGATCTCGAAGTCGTTCATACCATGCTCTTGGTGCTTGTTTGAGTCCGTAGAGAGCCTTCTTAAGCTTGTACACATGGTCCGGATGCTCGGGGTCCTCGAAGCCGGGAGGTTGCTCTACATAAACTTCTTCATTGATTAGTCCATTGAGAAATGCACTTTTCACATCCATTTGGTGAAGTTTAAAATCAAAATGAGAAGCATAAGCAAGAAGTGTTCTTATAGCCTCAAGACGAGCGACGGGGGCAAAGGTCTCGTCAAAATCGACGCCTTCAACTTGAGAGTAGCCCTTCGCCACAAGTCTTGCCTTGTTCCTCACGATTGCTCCCTTCTCATCTTGCTTGTTCTTGAAGACCCACTTAGCGCCAATGACATTGGATCGCTTGGGCCGCTTCACCAACTTCCAAACATCATTTCTCTTGAAGTTGTTGAGCTCCTCTTGCATGGATAGCACCCACTTGTGATCTTTCAAGGCTTCCTCGATCGTCTTCGGCTCTAGGGTAGAGACAAAAGAGAAGTTCTCAACAATGTTAGCTTCATCAACATAATTAGGTTTATATTGACTTCTCCTAGTCTTTAACCCTTGAGAAGGACTCCCAATGATGAGATCACGTGAATGATCCCGATCGATGGGTTTGTGCTTCCTTGAAGGTTCTTGTCGAGGAGGAGGAGGAGCCGGCGAAGTGTCTTGCGCGTCTCTTGCGGCTTGCTCCCTTGAGATGTGAGTGTCTTGTTGTCGAAGAGGTGAACCCGAGCCATCATCTTGAGTTGAAGTAGATTGTGCTTGTTCTTGATTGCTCGGTGAAGCTTGGCTCGTAGATGCATGAGGTGGACTTGATGGCGCTTGTTGCGGTTCGCTTGGAGGTGCTTGATGTTGTTCACTTGAGGGAGAGCTTGGATTCACTTGAGATGTGCTCGTAGAAGGTCCGCTTGATGAAGTTGTTGGAGGAGGTGTCGGAGGTTCATCTTCACGAGGAATAACTTCACCAATGGGCATGTTCTCCAAAGCTTCCTCCACGGGTTCATCACCTACAATATGAGAAGAAGGAGGGTCTTCTTGAGACCCGTGAGATTCATCAAATTGCACATCATAGGTTTCTTCAACAAAGCCGGTAGAGGTGTTGTAAACCCGATAAGCCTTAGCCGAGCCCGAGTAGCCGACAAGAATGCCCACATCGGTCCTCTTCTCGAACTTGCCAAGTCTTTCCCTCTTCTTGTAGATGTAGCACTTGCAACCAAACACTCGGAAGTAGGCAACATTCGGTCTTCTCCCAACAATCACTTCATATGGGGTCTTGTTTAGCAACTTGTGAGGATAGATCCGGTTGGAGGTGTAGCATGCGGTGTTGATAGCTTCCGCCCAAAACTTCTCCGGAGTGTTGTACTCATCAAGCATAGCACGAGCAAGAGTGATAAGTGTCTTGTTCTTCCTCTCAACAACACCATTTTGTTGAGGAGTGTATGTAGCCGAGAACTCATGCTTGATGCCAATCTCATCACAATAGTCTTCAATGATAGAGTTTTTAAACTCCGTCCCATTATCACTCCGAATCTTCTTGATGCGATGCCCATACTCATTTTGTACTCTTCTAGCAAACTTCTTGAATATCCCAATTGCTTGTGCCTTGTTCTCAAGAAAGAATACCCAAGTATATCTTGAGTAGTCGTCCACTACCACCAAGCAATAGAGATTCCCACCAATGCTCACATAAGTTGTAGGCCCGAAGAGATCAATGTGTAGGAGCTCAAGAGGTCTTGAAGTTGACAAGAAATTCTTGGACGGATGAGGTGAAGCCACTTGCTTTCCGGCTTGGCATGCACTACATAGCTTGTCCTTCTCAAAGGTGACATCCTTGACTCCTCTCACTAGCTTGTTCTTCATCACACGCTTGAGTTGACCCATACCAATGTGAGCAAGCCTCCGATGCCATAGCCAACCTAGAGCGGACTTAGTGAAGAGACAAGTGCTAGGGGCAACAATGTTAGTCTCAAAATCAACAACATATAGATTATTATGACGAAAGCCCTTGATAGTGAGACCCATAGCATCATTATGAAGAACCACCCCATTAGCATCAAAGTTACAAGAAAAGCCAAGATCACATATTTGAGCAACGGATAGAAGATTGAAGTTTAGGGACTCAACAAGCAATACATTAGAGATAGAGAGGTCATTTGAGATAGCCACCTTACCAAGACCTCTCACCTTGTGCTTGGAGTTGTCGCCAAATGTGACCTTGTCATGATCTTCATTTTCTTCCAAGTTGGTGAAGATGGATGAAGTACCGGTCATGTGTTGAGTGCACCCACTATCCAACACCCAATGTTTGCCACCAATCTTGTAGTTCACCTTGGAAGTAGCCATCAAGCAAAGAGGAGTGTTAGTATCATGAGAATCAATTGACATATCATTTACCTCTTGCTTGCTCTTGATGTAGGCCATAGGAACTCCATTTAGATAATCCAAGTCCAATGCATCCAAGGCGTCAATCATTGCCTTGGTGACTCCATTGTGTCTCCACTCACTCCGATCATATCCCAAGTGTAGGACATGGTTCCCAAGAGGATAGGCTTGAAATCTTCCCACTTCATCACTTCCATTGGCGTACTCAAGGATGTTGTACATTTGATGCTCATAGGATAAGGCAATCAAGATAGCTTCCTTGAGAGGCATCCGATCAATATCATCACCAATATCATTTAGGACATAGATCTTCCGATGATAAGGGAGGAGAGACAACATTATCCGTATAGCACTCTCATCACTAACCTTCTCCTTCCCTTCAAAAGAATTGACTCTTGCAAACAATATGAGGAGCCTCTTCCAACACTCAAGCCAAGTCTCTTCTCTTCTCTTGTAGAACTCATCATACATATCAAGGAGAAGGTAGTGAGCTCCACCGGCAAGACCCGGTTCATACATGTTGTAGTAGTTTCATAGAAAGGAGGTAAGAGATCTCCATCCGGGGGATATTCCTTGATAGGCTTCGGCTCATCATCACTAGCACTTGAATAGTCATCATCACAATAGAAGACGGGAACTCTATCATCTTCTTCTTCTTCCTCATCATCACTTGGGGTCTTGAATGTGTTAGAGAGCAAAGAGCGAGCCCTTCTTCTTGTGACGATCTCAATGACTTGCTCAATTGAATATGACTCAAGCTCAAAGCTCTCAAACTCAATGTGATCACCATACTTGTCCTTCGGGAGAGCATCAAGAAACCTTCTAAGACCTTGACCCTTAGTGACTATCCAAAGCTTGTTCTCATTTATCCTCTTGATGAGAGAATCCATCCGAAGAGCAAACTCAACAAGATCTTCATTCGGCTCCATAGAGATGTGATCCAACTCATCACATAGCTTGAGATATCCATCCTCTTGATCCCGAGAAGAAGAACCTTCACCAACACGAGATGATGATTGAGCTTGGGGTAGAGGTTGAGCTTCAATGTGTTGATCTTCACTTGCATGAGAGATATCCTTGCCCTTCTTGATATCCTCCTCAAGAGAGGAGAGAATAGCAACCACCTCATCATAGGGCATGTTCACAAACTCATCCACTCGAGCAAAAGCAAGAATACCAAACCGCGAGAGTGGTAGAGATCGGATAAGCTTCTTCACAACATGCTTGTGCATAATAGATGGATAGCCTCGTGACATGAGTTTCCTAGCAAGAACATACAAGCGAGATGCGAAGTTAGTGATATCCTCATTATCATTCAAAACAAGCTCATCATACTCATCACGCACATGATAGTAGGAAATATCATTAAGCACACAATCATAAGGCTCAATCAAGGTAGAGGCGATGGAAGTGTTAGAAACGTCATCATGAGTGGACTCCATTTTCCCACACGCAATCCCGGTCACGACTCAAGGCGGTAAAGCCCTAATAATGAGCACTTGGCTCTGATACCACTTGTAAGGATCGTGTGACCGAGAGGGGGGGGTGAATCGGTGCACTCTAGAATCTATTTCCAAACACTTACACCCAAGCAACTCCTAGCGAGTAGTTCTAGTAGCAAGGTAAAACACACTAAGGAGTATCCTTAACCTATATAGCTAGTGCATATAGATAACACAATCATACCACACTAGCAACCTAGCACAAGATAGATAGATAGCGGAAGACTTAAGCTAGGCAAGGCAAGGTAACAAGATAACTAGAGACAAGGCAACCAAGATACTAGGCACACTAAGTAGAGTCCTTAGAGCTATTAGATAGGCTATAACAAGTAGGCACACGAGCAAGGCAATCAAGCAAACCTAGTGAAGCTAGTAGGTACCAAGGTAAACACACAAGCAAGATAAGAGCACAACTCAAGTACTACAAGCAATCATATGAAGTGCGATAAGTAAATGCGAGTAGTAAAGGAGAAGGGATAGAGAATGCTCATGATGTTTTCCCGTGGTCTCGGAAGGATGGCGCCTTCCCCTACTCCACGTTGGGTCACTCCCGCCGGAGTCTCGACCCCGTCCCTCCGCTCGATGGCGATCCCTCCTAGAGCACACTTCACCCTCCGAGTGAAGTCGCGGGCACGTCCCGCCGGGCTCGATCCCGGGTACTCTTCCGGAGGTAAGGCTCCGCACTTGATGCGTGCCAAAGGGCGCTCCACTAGTGATGCTTCTTTCGCACGGGAAGCTCCAAGACCGTGTACAAACTTGTGTTGACTTCCACAATCTCCTTGGACAGCTCAACACCGACGCCTAACCGGTCTAGGCCTTGCCATAGACCAAGAGTAACAGCCCTAGATGACTCTCTCAAGCCCACACTAGCCTAGAGATCAAAGGATGCAACTTGCTACTCTCTCAAGCACTAGGATCACTCCAAATCCCTCTCAAGTGCTTCACACTTCTTCCTCTTGGCTTCTTGGCAGCACCTCCCCTCTTTCCTGGGTCCAAGAGCACCTCAAAGAGGTAAACAACCGACTATATATAGGCCTCCAACCTCAAACTAGCCGTTGTCCAAAAGTACCCAGTCTGCGTAGGGACCGTACAATAGACCGTATTGTCCGGTCTCCATTTGACCGTATTGTCCGGTCTCTACCAGACTGGCGTCCGGGGAGTGCTGTTCATCATCTCAGACCAGACCGTATTGTACGGTCCCTAGGACCGTATTGTCCGGTCTCCTTTCTTCATCAGCCAACAGAAACTTCTCCTTCTCTGTTGCTCTTCTCCTGTAAGACCGTATTGTACGGTCTCCATGACCGTACCATCCTCTCAATTGTCCGGTCTTCATTCTTCAACTTCCAGAAACTTCAGCTTCTCTGTCTGGATCTTCCAATAGAGACCGTACTGTCCGGTCCCTAGGACCGTACTGTCTGGTCCACTGTCCGGTCTCTATTCTTCCACTTCCAGAAACTTAAGCTCTTCTGTCTGGATTTCCTCTGTAGACCGTATTGTACGGTCTCCTTGACCGTACTGTCCGGTCCCTTCTGCCTTCGCAGCTTCGATCTTCTTCTTGATCTTCTTCTTCAAGACTTGATCTTATTGGTTCCTTCAACTCTCTTCTGCCACCCTAGCCCCTGAGAGACTCACCTTGCATCCAATGATCTCTATAACTAGTGTGTACTAAGAGAACCACCTCGAACCCTCTTGATAGTCCGGTTTTTCCTATGGACTCAAGCTAACATCTAACCAAGCAACACCCGCTTGGATCTAGCATGTCCTTAGCCTTGATCCATGTCTTCTCCGCGACTCCATCAAGTCCGTTCTTGTGTAGATGAAGGCAACCAATCATCCTTTTCATTAAGTTCATGGTGTATTGGCGTTCACCACCAACGGACGGAGCTTTCTTCATATGTGACCTATAGGATCTCACAAAGAGTGTTAGTCACATTCATGGTTCTCATCCTATCACCAAAACATTCATACCTTGGGGTTTCCCTAGCTCCAATGGTCATGAAGCTTACAGGAATCAATGCCCAAAACATGGGGCACCGCTACAAACGAGGACCATTTATAGAGGTGGCCCATGTTTCAAACTGACGCTACAAACCAGTTGCTGCCTCTAAACGTGGCCCCTCTCTCGGCCCATCTTCCGGCTCTAGTATATAAACGGCTAACCCTAGATGCACAATTTGCAACCCAAAATTCACTCCTCCCTTGGTCCCTCAGCCGCCGCTTTCCCTACTGCACTCGCTCCACTGCTACTCTTCGACGCGCATATCCCACGAAGATCACGACAGCTCACTACTCCTTCCTCTTGATGTCGCTCATTGCTCTGGCGGCGCTCTCCATCCGCGCTGGTGTAAGGATCGTGTGACCGAGAGGGGGGGGGGGGTGAATCGGTGCACTCTAGAATCTATTTCCAAACACTTGCACCCAAGCAACTCCTAGCGAGTAGTTCTAGTAACAAGGTAAAGCACACTAAGGAGTATCCTTAACCTATTAAGCTAGTGCATATAGATAACACAATCACACCACACTAGCAACCTAGCACAAGATAGATAGATAGCGGAAGACTTAAGCTAGGCAAGGCAAAGGAATAAGATAACTAGAGACAAGGCAACCAAGATACTAGGCACACTAAGTAGAGTCCTTAGAGCTATTAGATAGGCTTATAACAAGTAGGCACACGAGCAAGGCAATCAAGCAAACCTAGTGAAGCTAGTAGGTACCAAGGTAAACACACAAGCAAGATAAGAGCACAACTCAAGTACTACAAGCAATCATATGAAGTGCGGTAAGTAAATGCGAGTAGTAAAGGAGAAGGGATAGAGAATGCTCATGATGTTTTCCCGTGGTCTCGGAAGGATGGCGCCTTCCCCTACTCCACGTTAGGTCACTCCCGCCGGAGTCTCGACCCCGTCCCTCCGCTCGATGGCGATCCCTCCTAGAGCACACTTCACCCTCCGAGTGAAGTCGCGGGCACGTCCCGCCGGGCTCGATCCCGGGTACTCTTCCGGAGGTAAGGCTCCGCACTTGATGCGTGCCAAAGGGCGCTCCACTAGTGATGCTTCTTTCGCACGGGAAGCTCCAAGACCGTGTACAAACTTGTGTCGACTTCCACAATCTCCTTGGACAGCTCAACACCGACGCCTAACCGGTCTAGGCCTTGCCATAGACCAAGAGTAACAGCCCTAGATGACTCTCTCAAGCCCACACTAGCCTAGAGATCAAAGGATGCAACTTGCTACTCTCTCAAGCACTAGGATCACTCCAAATCCCTCTCAAGTGCTTCACACTTCTTCCTCTTGGCTTCTTGGCAGCACCTCCCCTCTTTCCTGGGTCCAAGAGCCACTCAAAGGGGCGAGCAACCAGCTATATATAGGCCACCAACCTCAAACTAGCCGTTGCCAAAAAGTGCCCAGAAACCAAGTCACCGTAAGTATCACCGTATGATACGGTGACTGTGACCACCGTATCATACGGTGACCTCCACGTCACCTGCCAGAGCATCTCCATCTCTGGACTTCCATCTTCAGGTATCACCGTATCATACGGTGACCCCACCGTATCATACGGTGGCTTCGTCTTCTTCAGCTTCCAGCAACTGCCAACTCTCTGGAAACCATACGGTGACCACCGCATCATACGGTGACCACCTCACCGTATCATACGGTGACTTGCCAGGTCAACACCTCATCTGGACTTCTTCTTCTTGCAGTCACCGTATCATACGGTGACCGGCACCGTACCATACGGTGGCTCCTTCTCTTTTCTGCCAGAAACTTCTCCTTCTCTGGTCTTCATCTGCTGCAGTCACCGTATCATACGGTGACTGGCACCGTATCCTACGGTGGCTTCTCTTCTGCTGGAACTCGACCACTTCTTTGATCCTTGCTTCCAACATCTTCAAACTTGGTTCCTTCAAGCCTCTTCTGCCACCCTAGCCCCTGAGAGACTCACCATTGCATCCAATGATCTCTATAACTAGTGTGTACTAAGAGAACCACCTCGAACCCTCTTGATAGTCCGGTTTTTCCTATGGACTCAAGCTAACATCTATCCAAGCAACACCCGCTTGGATCTAGCATGTCCTTAGCCTTGATCCATATCTTCTCCGCGACTCCATCAAGTCCGTTCTTGTGTAGATGAAGGCAACCAATCATCCTTGTCAATAAGTTCATGGTGTGTTGGCGTTCACCACCAACGGACGGAGCTTTCTTCATATGTGACCTATAAGATCTCACAAAGAGTGTTAGTCACATTCATGGTTCTCATCCTATCACCAAAACATTCATACCTTGGGTTTCCCTAACTCCAATGGTCATGAAGCTTACAGCTGGCCGCAATGCCGATCTACTGGACGGCTTCTTTGACCGCTACCTTCCAGCGCGCGCGAGCTCCCTAGCCACCTGCAAGGGCGAGGTCTTGTTCACCTCGCCCTCGAGCAGCTCCGCTTCGAGCCACCTGAAAGGGCAAGATCTTGTTCACCTTGCCCAGCGCGGTGGAGCTGATTGGCCTTCAAGATTCGATGCCTGCGTTCAGCCATGTCTTCAATTTAGGTGCGCGTTTCTTCACGCGGTCTATATCAGATACTCATTTCGTTTCCTTCCATTATTCTGCTTGTAGAATGTTGATTAATTAATTTCTTACCAAACAAAGATTTACAATTGTGGTTCAGTCTTAGTTTTTATTTGTTCATTGATTTGTAGCGGTGGTCGATAAGAGCATCCACTGCTACAGTGAACAGCGCCGGGTTGTGCCACCCACCGCTAGGAATACTGATTTGTAGCGGCGGATGCGAGAGAAACGGCCGCTACAGTACTTTTTTCACCCACCGTTGTAGTCAGTTATTGTTGTTGTCCTAGTCTCTGTAGTCTGGATGCCAAAAGTCAAGGGCACAACTACGGTGGCCAGACAGAGGAGGCTGCAACCAAGCTTCCCACATGGTTGAGTTGAGGTGCTGTTTTCTCTATAGGTGGGCCATCTGGAGGTCATCATCGCATTGCCAGATATTGTTGGCTCGCAAATGCTTCCAATTGAGTGGAATTAACTGTAAAATTTGTAGGAAAACAAAAACTAGGGGATCTATGAATGACAACATAATTTCATTCATGAAACTTTGACCGCCACGCATTTGGTAGTTTTATCAAGTGCCAAAATTGGAATGCATTGCCCTCCCAACTTGGTTCACTATCCTCACAATCTCACACATGTCCAAGCCATCCTTGGCAATGATAGTACACATGAGCATGTCATTGTTTGATTCATATTTAATGGTATGGCATTCCCACTCATCTGATGTGGATTCATCCCACACTAGAGAAAATGCCCAGCCCACACCCGCAAAAACGCATCCTATACATTTATGTTGGACGCGCGGGGCAGAATAGAGGTAGAAACATTGTCGTATTCCTTTCCCGTGTCTTCCACCTTACTAGTCTCCATGTCATAACACAATACTCTATCTTGTGTCTTATATTCTATTTCACTCCAACATAAACCCACCAACCGCTCTCTAAGGCTAGTTGTCGCACAGACCACTTCCCATGGAACGTTGTCCCACACACATTTCGTAGTTTTATCAAGTGACAAAATAGGAATGCATTGTCATTCATGCCCACGATATGATTCCTTCCTTGGCATTGTGCTTAAAGACCATTTGCCCAATAGATAATCTGGGCTTGTTTGGGAAAAGGTTTTGGGACCGCTTGCTTGCTAGCTAGGGCACGTCATTGTCAGTGTTGCTGCCGCCACCGCTGCCACCGCTATAGCTGATGGCGTTGCCGTCGTATGGATCGCCAAGTTCCTGCGGCGCCACGGATTTGATGCTTACATGGGCGTGGACGAACAGGAGCAGCATGCGGAAGACGAAGCGGATGAGGACTTCGAGCCCACGCGGCCACTGCTGGCATTAGCGCTATCGTTCATTGGGGACATGACCATGGAACACAGCGGCTTCCTCGATTGTGGTGCACGCTTCCTCCCATTGAAGCCTCCCATTTTCCTAGTAAATCATAATCGTATGTTTGCCATTCTTTCTTCCCCGATTTGATCCAGACATGACGGTGGAACACAGCTAATAATTTTGATCCACATTTTTTGATGCGACATGGGGCATGTTGTGTGCTCACCGTACCGCGGCGAGCGGCAAGTGCCCCGTCGTGTGCCGCGAGCCCACCAGCTTCCGCGGCTGCCACTCTCTAAGCCTTGTTGTCTCACAAATCACTTCTCATTGAACTTTGACTCCCACACATTTAGTTTCATCGAATGGCAAAATTGATATGCATTGCCATTCATCTCCACAACAACTTGGGTCACCTATTCTCACAATCTCATACATGGCAAAGCATACTTATCATTGATAGCACACATGTGCATGACATTGTTTGATACATAAATGTTGTTGCATTCCCAGTCATCTGATATGGATTGTTCTGGCATCTTCATTGGCATCTTAATGGTTGCAGCTCTATTTGTAATAACATCAAACCAAAGTAACTCCTGATCCTAGTCGTAATATATACACAATGCCCACTCTCATCCATCTTCAATCCAAGATAAGCCTAGCGCCCACTCTCGAAACCGAGTGGTCACACACACCACTTTTTATGGAACTTTGACTGCCATCCATTTCGTAGTTTTCTCAAGTGGCAAATTTAGAATGTATTGCTATCATCTCCACAATATCCTTCCATGGTTTCATATGCTTGTGCTCCCAACATGGGTCACCTATTCTAACAACATACATGGCCAAACCATTCCTAGTAGGATAGTACACATGAGCATGTCATTGTTTGATACATCAATATGTGGCATTCCCACACATCTGATGTGGATTCATCCTATACTAGTGAGAAAATGCCTGGCCCACACCCGCAAATACTCATCCTATACATTTATGTTTGATGGGCGGAGCAAGGCAGGGGTAGAAGCATTGTCTTATTCCTTTCCCGTGTCTTCCACCTTACCAGTCTCCACGTCATAATACAATAGTCTATCTTGTGTCTTATATTCTATTTCACTCCAACATAATCCCACCGCTCGCTCTCTAAGGCTAGTTGTCGCACAGACCACTTTCCATGGAACGTTGACTGCCACACATTTTGTAGTTTTATCAAGTGACAAAATTGGAATGCATTGCCATTCATGTCCATGATATGATTCCATCCTTGGCATTGTGCTTAAAGCCCATTTTCCCAATAGATAATCTGGGTCAGTTTGGAAATAGGTTTTGGGCCCGCTTGCTAGCTAGCTAGGGCAGGTCATTGTCGGCGCTGCTGCTGCCGCTGCTGTCGCTGCAACTGATGGCGCTTCTGTCGTATGGGTCGTCAAATTCGCACCGACGGATTTGATGCTGACATGGGTGTGGACGAACTAGAGCAGCATGCGGCAGACGAAGCGGATCAGGACGTCGAGCCCACATGCCCGCTGCTCGCATCAACACTGTTGTTGGTTGGGGACATGACGATGGAACACAACGACTTCCTCGACTTTGGCGCATGCTTCCTCCCATTGAAGCCTCACATTTTCCTAGTAAATCATGGTCTTATGTTCGCCATTCTTACTTCCCGATGAAACTCGATCAGACCAATGATCGCACCGCTAATAAATTTTGATCCACATTTGTTTAGTGCGACGTGGGGCATGTTGTGTGCTAACCGTGCTGCGGCAAGATGCAGGTGGCGAGCGGCAAGTGCCCCACCGTGTGCCGCGTGCCCACTAGCTTCCGCGGCTGTCACTATAAGCCTTGTTGTCCCACAAACCACTTCTCATTGAACTTTGACTGCTACACATTCGTAGTTTCGTCGAGTGGCAAAATTGATATGCATTGCCATTCATCTCCACAACAACTTGGGTAAACCTATTCTCACAATCTCATACATGACCAAGCATCCATGTCATTGATAGCACACATGTGCATGCCATTGTTTGATACATCAATGTTGTCGCATTCCCACTCATCTGATATGGATTATTCTGGTATCTTCTTTGGCATCTTGATGGTTCCAGCTCTATTTGAAATAACATCAAACCAAAGTAAGTCCTGCTCCTAGTCGCAATATAGACCCAATGCCCACTCTCATCTAGCTTCAATCCAAGATAAGCCTAGCGCCCACTCTCAAAGCCGAGTGGTCACTCACACCACTTCTTATGGAACTTTGATTGCCACCCATATTATTGTAGTTTTCTCAAGTGGTAAATTTAGAATGTATTGCTATCATCTCCACAATATCCTTCCATGCTTTCATATGCTTGTGCTCCCAACATGGGTCACCTATTCTAAAAATCTCATACATGGCCAAACCATTCCTAGTTTAGGATAGTACACATGAGCATGCCATTGTTTGATGCATCAATGATGTGGCATTCCCCCTCATCTGATGTGGATTCATCCTATACTAGTGAGAAAATGCCTGGCCCACACCCGCAAATACTCCTCCTATACATTTATGTTTGATGCGCGGGGCAAGGCAGGGTAGAATCATTGTCTTATTCCTTTCCCGTGTCTTCCACCTTACCAGTCTCCATGTCATAACACAATACTATGCCTTGTGTTGTATATTCTATTTCACTCCAACATAAACCCACCGTCGGCTCTATAAGCCTAGTTGTCGCACAAACCACTTCCCATGGAACGTTGACTGCCACACATTTCTTAGTTTTATCAAGTGACAAAATTGGAATGCAATGTCATTCATGTCCAAGATATGGTTCCATCCATCCTTGGCATTGTGCTTAAAGCCCATTTGCCCAATAGAGAATCTAGGCAAGTTTGGAAAAAGGTTTTGGGCCCGCTTGCTTGCCAGCTAGGGTAGGTCATTTTCGGTGCTCCTATCGTCGCCACCACTTCAACTGATAGCATTGCCATCGTATGGGTCCTCAAATTCCTATGGCAATGACGGATCTGATGCTGACACGAGCGTGGACGAACAAGAGCAGCATGCGGAAGACGTAGCGGATGACGACGTCGAGCACACGCGGCCGCTGTCAGCATCAGTGCTGTCGTTCGTTGGGACATGATGATGGAACACACCGGCTTCCGCGACTGTGGCGCATGCTTCCTCCCATTTAAGCCTCCCATTTTCCTAGTAAATCATGGTCTTATGTTCGCCATTCTTTCTTCCACATGAAACTCGATCAGATCGATGATCGCATTGCTAATAATTTTGATTCACATTTTTTGGTCTAGTGTGGGTGTGCTCTCCATGCCGTGGCTAGCGGCAAGTGCTCCGCCGTGTGTCGTGAGCCCACAAGCTTACGCCGTTGCCATGTTATGGAGTAGGTAGTGGACTCTATGCGTGTTTCCTGCATGCATGCTGCCAATAGGACACTTGTATCTGCAAGGCGATCAATCGACTAACTTCTATGACATGAACTTGGGGAGTTGCAAAGCCCATGATAGTCTCCAAAAATAGTTTTCTCGGAAGAATTTCCTTGAATGTTTGTTATGAGATATTGCTTTGGACCCTTATATATAGTGGCTTGCAGTCATGCTCCTGGTATCTCTGAGATATAAAACTTATGTGCTAAACAAATGCAATGTTCACGCGGTGTTGTGCTGTTATATCTTTTCACTATTTTTTCTTTTTGGCATTGTATTACATATCGTGTAGTTGTGGCCCTTTTTAGAAGTATATATTTCCTTACAAATGGGGCATGTCTAGGCATGATAGGGATTCATTATGTTATATCACCATGAATGTCTCTAAGTAATGTCATTCACACATTATTATCTAGCTACTTTTAATATCACATGCAGATCGTGCTTTTTTCAAGTTTTTTCTTGTCCTAATTCTCATTCAAGTGCTCTGACGATTAATCCTTACCTTTGGTGGGAAGTAATTTTTGTGCGCCCCAGTCACACCTCTCCTTCCCCAGCTCCTGATCCCCCTCTCGCGGATCTAGCTGGCATGCCGCCGCACCGCCCCACTTATCGGTCAGCATGCAAGATCCGCACATATTGGCATCAATCTCTCTCCTTGCTCAACGCATAGCCTCCCTCTCCCTCTAGATCGTGAACCCAGGAGGTCCCACCGCTCCCTACTACTCAACGATGCTGCCACTCAATTGTGGCTGCACCCCTTTCTCCCTAGCACACGACATCGGTTGACAAACGCTACGCATTGTCTAGTTCCTTTCATGTGTCTTCCACCTTACCAATCTCCACATCATAATACAACACTATGTCTTATATAGATCTTAGCTTCACTCCAAGATGAACCCACCGCCCACTCTCATAGCCTAGTTGTCCCACAAACCACTTGTCATGGAACTTTGACTACCACGCATTTCATAGTTTCATCGAGTGGCAATATTGACATGCACTGCAATTCATCTCCACAATATTCTTCCACCCTTTCTTATGTTTGAGGTCCCAACTTGGGTCACCTATTCTCACAATATCATACATGGCCAAGCATCCTTGTCATTGATAGTACACATGTGCATGACATACATTGATGCATCAATGTTCTAGCATTCCCACTCATCCGATATGGATTGTTCTTGTACCTTCTTCGGCATCTTGATGGTTCCAGCTCTATTTGTAATAACATCAAAACCAAAGTATCTCCTGATCCTGGTCGCAATACAAACCCAGCGCCCACTCTAAAAACTCGACCTGCCGGGGGAAGAAGCCCCCCCGACGGCATTGCATTAAGGAGAAGAGCCCCTCACGCAGGCCGAGAAAATCCACCGAACCCCCTCCCCAACCATACACAGGGACTCAGCTGGCCGTTGTGAGCTGCGGCGCGAGTCTTAACCATGTGCTTTGGCCTGGGGAGGACGAGGGGATTTTTTTCTCCACTGTGCGCAGCAACAGGCGCAGCAACAGTGCCCAGCACTGTGCGCAGCACTGTGCGCGCTACAGTGCTCGGTGGGAATCATGGGTCGAGCGGCGCTCGAACCCACGACCGGCCGCTCCCCACCCGGGAGACTTGCCGCACGAGCTGGCGCTCGTTCCCCAGCGCCCACTCTCACCCAGCTTCAATCCAAGATAAACCTAGCGCACACTCTCGAAGCCTAGTGGTCACACAAACCACTTCTTGTGGAACTTTGACGGCCACCCATTTCATAGTTTACTCAAGAGGCAAAATTAGAATGTATTACCATTCATCTCCACAATATCCTTGCACCCTTTCATATACTTGTGCTCCCAACATGGGCCACCTATTCTCACAATATCATACATGGCCAAGCCATTCCTAGTTTATGATAGTACACATGAGCATGCTGTTGGCGGTTCTTATGCGATAAAATTAAATTCATTAATTCCGCAAGCGCACGGATCACCATTGTAGCATTTCACCTTGGAGTATTCCAGGGTTATCGTATTTATATTTCCGCAGGGAAGCAGAGCAAAAGGAAGCTGAAAAATAACTATGCATGGATAATTTGGAGAAAGAAATAATGTATCAACTATACTTGAGACGGGGGTAAGATAGGCATAATAGATAAGGGTGGCACACACATCCTCAAATCCAAGGTAATAAAATAAATAAATCATAGTATACATTTGGGAGAGCAACGAGATAGAGTTAAGGCTACCTGTATGTTCATCTGTTATTTACTTTTCTAGCAGTCAAGTCTACAAAGATTATTTACTCTAGCTAAGCTCATACACTTACAAGTCATGTCGTTTCGGGGCACACACGTGCTAGGTTAACCGATGAAGCTAGTTCAAACCTAGGGAACCGTATGCTATAATTAAGACCCTGCTGAGTCCAACCCGGACGTGGTGGATTACAGAGACCGGTGCAGCTGTCACATACACTCGCGGCTACCATCCTCCGTGGGGTTGGGTGCCAAACGTGCATAGGCTAAGATCTAAGCGCCATGCTTACAACCCGCCTAGAGGAGCTACTCTTGATCAACGGAGCAGTCCTATCTAAGAATGAACAAGCACAGATTTCACACGACGTCATTTCCGACGACGGCACTCTCTCGTACTCGCTATTCCAACAATCACGAATCCGACAACAAGACTTCTACGAGCACTTACTTAACGAATAAATAAACTAAACAAAAAAGAACTACTAAAATAAATAAATAAAGATAAATCTAATATAATTATATTAATAAAATAATATCTCAAGAGTAAGATACAAAGAACTATACCGAACTCCGAGAATACTCCGGAAGCCCGAGAGAGCTCTCACTCTACTCTACTCTACTCTAACTCCCAAAGCTACTACTCAACTAAACTAATGAACACTTGGATGAAGTGTGATGGTGCGAATTGCTTCGGAGGCCGAGGGGTCCAATTTATAGCTTGTGAAGGCGGTGGAAGCACCCTGGCCGACTTTGGAGAGGCGGCGGCGACAAAGTCGGACGGCCGGCCGGCCTAGGGGGGTGGCCGGCCTAGGGGGGTGGCCGGCCGGCCGTCCCTTCTGTCGGTTGGCCACCGTCTTCTGCCTCGACGCTCCAGATCGTCTCCTGATGGCGGTCCGAAGGTCGGTTCCTTGCTGGGGTCGGCAGAATTGAAGTGAGGGCCAAGTAAAGGCCCAAATGGCCCACCTTCTAGAATGACGGTGGAATTCTGCCGGGCTGGGCTTGAATTATATGTTGAAGATTATTTTCCAGCCCACTGGAGGAAACCTGGGGCCTGTGGCCACCAGGTGGGGCCGGCCGGCCTAAGGTGGGGCCGGCCGGCCAGGGTATTTCCCTGACTGGGCCTACTTTTCTCCATTATTCACTCCTGCATCCAAATATTCACCAAAACCTGTGGAGTAGCTTTATTCCTAACTACTATGCACAAAATCTTGGTGTTATGTATTTATTTACCGGTAGGGTGGCGGTCAAAACATGGTTTAACGACCGCCAACACATGCCATTGTTTGATACATCAATCTTGTGGCATTCCCACTGATGTGATGTGATGGACATGATGTGTGGCAGCCATTATGTATCGTCGACATCTTTTTCAGCTGCGAGCCGGTGGCCTAGCAGATGCTTTCTGTCAAGAGAAAAATTGTGAAAGTAGCAGGAAGACAAGCAGAAGTTGGGGGCTCTCGGGTAACACCATAATTAACAAATTGTTTTCAATCATTCCTGGCAACCCTAATTTAATATGTCTCAAAAAATCAAAATTGATCATTGCTATGATGTTGGTACATAATCCATTTCACAAGTTAATAGACCAAGGGTATGTGCATGGCCCAACATCCTATCACTTAGCCAAACAGGAAGCCAATCAAACTGATGCTTATAGTGCCACATGATAATCCCGTACGTAATTGGCACGTTTGGTGTGTGTGAATCTTGCCTCAGTGAACTTTGTGTTGGTGTGTGTTTCGCACTTGTCACATAAAGCTAGTGTGTTAAGAACTTATTTATTGAATCTCCTACATATCTTCCTTCTTATATGCATGAACAGTAAACCATTATGGTGATCTATATTATAATTATAGCCTTTGCGTGTTTTCAAGTATAGAGCTGAGGCACGAAAGGTAACTAGGTAACAAAATTTTGATATCTCACTATGGTTCCGCCTGGCAATGGAGCGGGCTGGCATGGGAGAATGAGCCCCTATCCTTGCCTAGGTTGCACTCGCCCATGCCCCAAATCATCCCCATTTTTCTTATCACAGAGAAACCATTCCCTATCCCCAATGGATCCCCGGTCCTCATCGGGTCTTGCGGTAGATGAGGGTGTCGATGTTGGCATGGATAAGGGTGATATTGGCAGGCTGGCGCATCACCATGGTCAAAAGAGGCTAGTGGTGGAAAATTATAGCAGAGAGCCAAAGATGGCTGCAAGGCTCGGTCTAATAGAGACACGGGTGGTTGGCAGTCGTGGGCGGGGGTGGACGAGGCAGCAGAGACATGGTGGCTGGTGGATCTAGGCAACGGCAACTGGTGGTGAACATGCGGTGAGTCGGTAACTTGAGATGAGCAAGTAGAAAGAGTGGCGGCCGAGTTTTAGGAAAAAAAGAGGTGGAGGGTTGTGTTCATATATGCTTTTCCTTACGTGGGGTTTTGGGCTGAATATTCGGAGTCGGGCCACTTTTTGCCCACCATTTCACATTTTCATGAAATCCATGCCAGAGATTGCACCCCGCCTCCTTGACCTAATGTCGTTTCGGGGCCGCCTCAATCCGGTCAATCCTTGTGGAGCCCATTTCCACTGAGAAAACAACAAGGCCGGCTAATTGCTGAGATAACATCAAAGCACGGTGGAGGTGATGGTGATTCACAAGAAGAGCCTTGTCACTCCAAAGGCCATGATCTTCAGACCAGCGTTGCGGACTCAAGGCATGGCCTTCTCAATAGCTTATCCAAAAAATGGCGCCCCAAACTCAACAAGAGGCAACGGCTTGACCCATTAAAACCTTTACGCTTTCCTTGTGACCTTTAAAACATTTCTTGCAGTACAAAGTACACTCCTAACCTAAACAGACCCTAAAGAGGTCACCTTGGCTACATCTAGATATGGGAGAACAATTAAAGGCACCGGATTTCAATCAAAGACAACAGATTTCAACCCAAACAGCATGAACACAGAGGCAACAGATCTAGAACGAACGAGTTGTACTCCTACCACACCATGGACAGAGGCAAAAGATCAAGCAAATGCACCGGATTTCGAAGCCAAACAGCATTACCGCAACAAAATCTAGGAAAAAATGTAGCCCTACAGAGTTGTACTCGTACCGCACATCAAGGAGGCACAGTTCTAAGCCTACCGACCATGAGGAAGACGACGTATCAAGAACAAGCTCTAACCCTAACGGACAAGAATGAAGGAAAGGGAGAAGGGAGACGAACCTGATGGCGAAGACGACCTCATAAGGCAAGAAATCCTCCTTGCTCCTACATCAGAAGCAACACAGTTAGGGAAAGAAGCACGAAGAAGAAGAAGAAGGAGAGCCGACGAAGCACGGTGATAAGCTGCTCCAGACGCCAGAACTTATCGGACACGTCCCCTCCGATGGACCGCCGGCGAGGATACCTAACCCTAGGCGGCGACGATGGAGGGGAGAGCGGAGCATGAGAGATGGCGGCTGCGGAGTGGGAACAGTGGCGCGGATGCGGTAACCCTAGCAAGGGAGGCGCCTTCTATACACTGCTAGCACGGGCCTTGAGCAGCACAACTGCGCCTGCGCGTGGGTTTTACATAGGGGTGAAAACGGATCGGACCTAGGCGGATAGTGCCTATCCGTATCATGGTTTTTTTTATTTTTTTACTCGGATTCGGAGTCGGAGCGGACACTACCGGATAATTATTTTGACATGCCATACCCCGTCCCATATTCTTTGTTCAGACTCAGAGTCGGACACGAATATTGTCATATAGTTTGCAAGGATGAAAAATTAAAAGATAAAGAAGCAATCATCAGAGTAATAAAAACATACTTTTTTACTATTATTTAAGTGAATCTCATGATTTTACACCATAATGTTGGGTCTATAATCATTATAAACTTCATCAGATCACATGATATTCGGATTCGGGACGGACATCACACTTATACTGTATCCTATCTCACTATTAATTTTCGGACTCAGATTCGCGTATGAATAGCGTCGGATAATTATTGATGCATTCTATATTTGCCTATATTGATTTTATGCGGATTCGGCGGTCGGTTGGTTGGATATTATCGGTCCCGTTTTCACCCCTAGTTGTACAGCTGCGCAGCGGGAGACTGGCTTCGTGGGAACAGTCGAATCGGGCGTTTCCAACAAGCCTGGCTAAGGGACTCTTTTGCATTACCAGGGCATGTCTATTTTATGGCTCAGCCAACCAAACATGGCATAAATTGAATGGTTAGGCCCTAATACACAAATCAAACACACCCATATGTTTTTCTGGTTTTTTCCTTGGCGTGTGTGGGAGACACCAGTCTGAACCACATCTTTATATTTTCACAGGCATAAAACTGGATGGATGTGCCTCCACACGTTGAAGAATGAATGTGTGTCAAACACCTAACCGTGGCCTCCGGCCTCCAATTTTATCGGAGGCCAATTCGCTTGCTCAAAAGCAAAACACAACATCATCCATAGTTTCCTTAAAATTAAAAAATTAAAAAAAAAATACATACATGCTATCCGACGAGGCCACAGCCGTAGATGTCCGCGACCTCCTCCGTCGGATCCAACCCCCCCCCCCCCCCCCCCCCCCCCCCCCCCCCCCCACCCCCACCCCCCCTCTGTTTGAACGCGATATCCGGCCGCTCCCCACTCGAAGCGCTCCTCCAGTCCTCCGTACTCAAATAGCCACCGTGCCCGTGTGCCGTTGCCTCCCAACTAGCCGTTGCGCCTTTCCTTCCCCGCCGGGACATCCCAAACCCCAGAAGCTCCCAAATCTCCCAATCTTTGGGCGGCGGCTACCTTCCCCTGTCTCTCCCTTCGCCACGCTCTCTCTCTCTCTCTCCCTCTGTCCTAGCTTCGTGGACCACTTCGCCGCGATTGACAGGCAGCCCATGGAGGCGGCCGTTCTCGGGCCCCAGCAGGCCGTTCCCCCCCCCAACCCGCGCCGGTCAAGAAGGCGGTGGCGCCGGGGTCGGTGCCTAAGCCGAGATGCGCCGCCGCGGCATCGGGGAGGAGGAAGACGCTCTGCGACATCACCAACCTGAGCAGGCGCTCCCCGGCGGAGGAGGCTGACGAGTCCGCGTGCGCGGAGGGAGGCGTCGCGCAGTTGGTCAAGGCGAGT
Source organism: Eragrostis nindensis (assembly GCA_012490785.1). Taxonomy (NCBI): domain Eukaryota; kingdom Viridiplantae; phylum Streptophyta; class Magnoliopsida; order Poales; family Poaceae; genus Eragrostis; species Eragrostis nindensis. Next base: position 124,929 of record JAAXCT010001160.1, on the reverse strand, counting down.
TCACCGATCTACCGCACCCGCCGTCTCTTGCTAACAACTCTCCTTGCGTGTGTGGCTGACGCTGATCTTTTCTTTCCCCCCAATTTTCGTATCTGTTTCAGGAGAACGCGGATCTCGTGAGGCTCCTCGAGGAGAGGAAGTGAGTCTCTGGCTCTCTGCGCTCCGCGCCGCTGGTTTCTCGCGACGATTGGGGGTTCTTGGTATGTGCGGTTTGGTTTGACTCGATTCCGTTTGGTTTTGGTATGTGCAGCGAGATCATAGAGCTGAGCGGGACCGAGATCCAGAAGCTGCGGCTCGCCAATTGGGAGCTTGCACGGGCCAATTCCCAGATGGTGGCAGTATGTTCTTCTCTACCAAACAAACTTCAGCAAGAAAGCTTTAATTGTTTAGTTCTTGGTTCAAATCGTTGCAATTAGGCATGTTGACATGTGGCTAATGTAGTTGCGGCTTATCGTCTATTTTGCAGGAGCTTAATTTTGGAAGAAACAGGGTTAGTACATACTTTGATCTTGCGTGAATCTTTTGACCAATTCGGTTGTTTATGACATGTGGATTCAGCCAGAATCTGATTAGCCTCTGCTGTTCTTTTCCATGAAGATCAAAGCGTTGCAGCACGAACTTGTGTGCTCAAGAGCTGCCCTTAAAGTGAAAACATCCGAATTGGAGGTGCTCTTATTTACGTCCCCGACGCTTCAAAGATTGTGTGAAATGCTGACTCTCTTGTGTCCATGCAACAGGATGCGAAGAAGGCGATGAAGCGTCGCATTGCACACCCACAAGAGAAGACGGCTAACCAGACTGCGCAACATTTGGGCTCTGACAAGGCTGCACAGGTCAAGGATGGAGATGTGGTCGATCCAGAGCCCGTTTCAGAGGCGGCCAAAGCGGGAAGCATCCAGAGGCCTGGGAACGCCAGCAGGAAACGGATGCTGAGATCTCGATGTAATCCCCCAAACCACCACTATCCTTTTTTCCATCACGAGTGAATGACCTGTTATTGATTCATCCGGAAACCTGACTGACTACCCCAATGTTTTGCAGCTCTGGGACCAGGGTCAGCGACGAAACTAGCGCTCCCGAAGGAGACGACACAGAGACGGTAAGCAAAAGACTGAAACTCTTGCCAACATTTGAGCAGACGAACATTTCAGCAACCGAGTTTTCTGAGATAATTCATCCTATCTCTGCAGGAAGTCCATGAGAATACCACAGCCAAGCGATCGCAAGGAGGACCTGTTTGAACTAGAGGATGTTCAGCTCGCCATTGGCAGCTGCAAGGTTGATACAGAGAATGCTTCTGATGGCGACAGGCCTGGGCAAGCATCGGCTCAGTTCCTACGAAGATCATCTCTCGGAAGGCCGCTCCGGCAGGCCAGGGAAAGAGTCGCCACCTACAAGGAGGTTCCTCTAAACATTAAGCTCCGGAGGTCATAGAGAGTGGCAGATTGAGTGTTGTAATGATTCTTTGCTGTCTTCTACAGCTGCTGAACAGCAGATAGTGTAGTCTTTTGGGTGAAAACTCTGGATATGCGTTGATTGGTGTGGAGGGAAAATAGTGTGGTATTTTATCATTGTAGTAAGTTATTGAAATTCTGCTGATTGGTGTGGAGGGAAAATAGTGTGGTATTTCATCATTGTAATAAGTTATTGAGATTCTGCTGCAGAATATTCTACTTCACGGATTTGTCGGTGTAACTGAGGACAGGAGATGTATCCTACTCCCTCCACCCTCAAAATATAAGGGATCGGACGTTTGGTTAAAGCCAAACTTTTTAAACTTTGACTATCAATAATTAAATAGTAAGAGCCATTAGTAAAATCTAAATTATATCATTAGATTCACTGTAAAAACATCTATATGTAACATTTTTATTTAAAATATTTTATTTTTCTAGATATTATCGGTCAAAGTTGGAAAAAAAATGACTTTGACCAAACCTTCAATTCCTTATATTTTGAGACAGAGGGAGTACTTTGTCTGATATATCTACTGATTCTTAGAAATATTGCACAATAAAAACAAATTTGAGAATATATATGGATAACTTCTTGGTTCTAATTGTGCAATAGAAATATTGCACAATAAGAACCAAGGACAATCGTCACAAAAATTAGTAGTTCAGTTTACATTCCAGAATGTGATAGTTGTAATTCTTCCATCTGGAACAAATTCAAGCTGACCCATCATTCTGAATTGTATAGTTGGCAGTTGCGAAGTGTTCTTTCACCAGGGCAAGAGCTCTCCCTCTGTGAGATATTTGATTCTTCACTGACTTGGGCATCTCCGCATAGCTGCATAACATGCCAGGCAGTCATTAGATAGATGAAGAGGGATGCAAGACAAGCAGGAATAATCAATACTCACGTTTGTTCAAACCATCTGGTTGGAATACAGGGTCCCATCCAAAATCAGTAGGTCCTCTAGCAGGCACGATTATTCCCTGCATAATGGGAGCCAGTATCAAAATATGAAATGACATTTCTATGAATAATTTATAATTGTAAAAAGAAGGAGATACTTAGGGTCGATGCTACAAAAGGACGGCGACATCGACGAAGAAGTGAGACATAGAATTTCAGCCGGCTGGTTGAAATGGCGCCAAGCTTCTGGCGTCCTCTGTGACAAGAGGGTGCCACAAAAGCTAAAAGGTAAGTTCTATAGGACGGCGATTCGTCCGGCGATGCTATACGGTGCTGAATGTTGGCCTACAAAAAGGCGGCATGTCCAGCAGTTAAGTGTAACAGAGATGCGTATGTTGCGTTGGTCCTGCGGGCATACACGAAGGGATCGTGTCCGGAATGAAGATATCCGGGACAAAGTAGGGGTGGCACCAATTGAGGAAAAATTGGTGCAACATCGGCTAAGATGGTTTGGACATGTCCAGCGGAGGCCCCTGAGGCGGCGGTGCGTAGGAGGGTTCTCAAGCGAACCGATAATATAAAGAGATGTAGAGGTAGACCTACCCTGACTTGGGACGAGTCGGTTAAGAGAGACTTGAAGGAGTGGAATATCTCCAAGGAGTTAGCTATGGATAGGAGCGCTTGGAGATTCGCAATCAACGTGCCTGAACCATGATCTCTTTCTTTTTCTTCTCTTTTTCATCTCCTTTTCTACCTTTTGCCTTGTGCCTCTCTTGTGCTTGTCTTATCTTTGCTTCTTGTGGGTTTGATCTCTAGCCTACCCCAACTTGCTTGGGACAAAAGGCTATGTTGTTGTTGTTGTTGTTGTAAAAAGAAGGAGATGAAGTAGAGTTTTGCTTAACACTAGTAACAGAATTCATAAAAGTACTATAAACAGAACATACTGAAGTGAGTGTGGGCTACTTTAACCAACAATATGCAGGAGGAGATTGACTGAACCTAGTAACAAAGATACATTTCACGTCCGTTTAATGTGTAACATGACAGAACCAGTGGTTCTGTGTTTGCCCCTTTATTTAACAATGTCAAAAAAAGTAAAAAAAAAAAAAAAACTCGTATTCAACAGTGTTACAAACTTCTAAAATGAAGCTCCGCTTTGAACTAATAACATAGGATACGGGAGGTATGCCAACAGCATTATAAAGCATAGTTTTCAACAAATGTATTCAGTTTCAGTAACATCTGAAATCAGAAGAGGACTCCATGACCAGAAAATTATATCTTCATTATCTTAAAAAAAAAGAAAATTATATCTTACCGGAGTTTTTCCAACAAATGTGATTGGTTCTTCTCCTGGTCCAAGAGCCAGGGAAAAGATGCACATAGCATATGCTGATTTGTCTTCATAAGCTTTTAACAGGTTGTTCAAACCTACAATTGCAAACTTTGCACATATGAGTTCATCCAGTCGAACATGACATATCCAGGAAGAAAAGAGATAAGAGTTAATTAACCTTCAAGCCCAATCTTCTCAAGAAACCACTTTCTGTTCATCCACATATGCAAGAATTCCAAACAAAGAACAAATATGTTAGCAAATACATAGAAGACTAGGAAATAACCAGAAATGTAGCAAACAGTCCGTCAATGAGTTATGGTGGTAAAGGATAATATATCTGTAGCATGGGGACAAGTCGTAGAGTTCCAATGCTTGCGCCAGAATTGACTTACATGTAGGGTCCTGCAACAGGAAGAAGTAATTTATGTCAAACCGTACATTGAAACATTAAGTAGGAAGTCAAAAGGATAGTTAATCACCTGGTAGGCCTTTTAGTGCATTGAAACATAGGCAGGTGTCCTCAACCAGTACAGGTCCATTCACCTATATCAAGAACCAGATGCAGATTTAACCATACTCCACAGCTAATTGTAGGATGTTCGACAAGAAATAATAAACATTGAAATACCTGAGATGCAGCCATTCTAGCCTTCTCTTTGGATATGTCCTCTGGCTCCCCTTGCAGTTCAGGCACTGCCAAACTAAATTGTATCAGAGAATAATTACAGAATAATCACATGTTTCCTAATGTAAAAGAAAATACTAGCAATATAAAGACTAGTACGAAGACAACACACATTTTACTATTCGTTCATTATTTATTACTATCTGAATGTGATGCACCATAATAAATAAAATTTGATCTGTAGTTTAACATTTCAAACGGGATATGCAGCCCAGTGGTGCTCGCGTACCACAAATCAGAGCTGCCCTTAGCCTCCTTTGTGATTCTGGCACAAACGGAGAGATGACGGCCCATTAAATGGCCCAGCCCACTTGCTCCATGTCTCCGCTCCTCTCCCTATCTATCTTCTTCTACACTGGTAGATGTGGACCTCCGGCGATACCCTACCCCGCCCATGGCAGACCAACCGCCGCCGCCCCAGCCTCCTCTATGGCCCCCGGATTTGGTAAGCTTCCCTATCCAAACCCTCCAATCCTAAAGCCTCGGTCGGAGATTGCTCTTTGGAGACGGCGAACTCTGACGAGGTCTGCACCCACAGGCTCTGCACCTCCCCATTTTCCTTCATTCTCTCAGTTGACGGTGATAACGGCAGTCTTTGCTACAGAATGTGGTACGCGAGCAACAGAAGGCGCCATTGAATTTCTCTTAACATTTGATATGGTGTTTCATTATTCGGATCATTTGACAAAAAACTGGGCATGTAAATCCATTCCAGCTCAATTGGAACACCAGAATCTCACTTCTCTAGGTTTGGGAACCTGAATTTCTAAACACCACAGAGCATCCGTCGATTTCATCGAGGCGCTGCGTCCATCACTGTTACCCCCAATGACAGCCTCAACAGCTGGGGTTCCTAGGTTCCAAAGTTCACAATCGGTGCTAGAATGCAAGAGAAAAGAATTCTCGTTCTGTGTGAACCATACAAGACATCAGTAAGACAGTAAAGTAATTAAACACCACAAGGATTACATGTATTTCCATCCATGAACGATTCCAACATGATCTAATCTAATCTAGTCCAATCTAACCAACCGCGAGCTTAGTCATGACTCCTGAGGCACAGAAGATGAGAAGGAAGGACTCACGGTCGAGCTTGAGCGACTGGAAGGGGACGGAGGTGCCGAGGATGGCGCGGACTTCCTCCAGTTTCTTGGCGTTGCCCGTCACGAAGGTCACCGCCTTCGGCAGCACCGCGCCGCCGCCATGCCTGCCATAGTGCGGTCAAGATATGCTGCCCGTCAATCTCTGCTTCAGCGGGAGGCGGCGGGTTGGAGGAGCTGCGGGTAGGGGCGGCGGCGGATGGAAGGGAAGCTGGAAACGCGCCTCGGATAATGGTGTTCCAAACTTCCCAATACAGGCCACAGGCAATGTTACACGGATCCGGCAGGATAAATCCTGCAGTTCAAAAAAAAAAATCCTGCAGATTTCTGCTCGTACGGGGAAAAATGTACATGTTCCGTTCATCAAACCAAATCCATGATCTTAAATTGATCTCAAGAAAAAAATCCACGGTCTTAAATGTCACGTAAGTACAACGAAAGTAGTTGTTTTAGAATATATCTTTATTCTGCTCTGATTATATAAGAAAAATGAACCTTGTCTATCAGTCAGTTCCTTAAGTTTGTACTCCTACGGCTGCTTTGCATGTCATTTAGTAGGATTTTTTTTTTTTTTGAGATGATGTCATTTAGTAGGATTTAGCTAATGAACCACCATTTGGTCAGACCTGTGGCAGGGTTCTATTCTAATATCCATCCAAGTCATATCAGGTTGAAATTATATCATTGTGTTTCATGAGATGGCAGGTCTTTTTCTCGCAAAAAAAAAAGGGGTTTTACATTGACCCAGGGGTTCGGCTTTCGCTCCAATGGATATGCACAACTTAGAGTAACTCCAACAGCTTAGGTAAAACATATTTTTTCTCAAAATATAGCTAGCGATATTGAAAATAACTCCCCAACAGTCTCTCCAAATCCATATCTAAAATAGCTAACTCTTCATTCTATTTTTCTAGCTAGCAATATTTAGCTAGACCTCACTCTCTATTTCCTTCTCGCGAGCCTTGATGGTTTAGAGAGCCTATTGGTTTACTTCAATATTTTTAGATGTGCTTTATTTTAAAAACTAGCTAAAACTAAAAAATTTAGAATATATTTTACTATACTCTTAGAGTTGCTCTTGTGCATCCACATATTCAATTGAATAATATTATATCCATAACTTTTTTGCAAAAGATAAATATCCATAACTGGTCGATAGCTGAAATATTTTCGTTCATATGGCCATAAAAAGTTATCTAGAAGATTTATCACCGTAATGAGTATTAGACAATGTGATCACTGATATGTTTGTTAGGACATGGATAACTAAGTATTACCTCCGTCTCTAAATATAGGTCTTTGTAACATTCAAACATCAAAATAGTTGGGAGTCAAAAGACCATTATACTCCTTATTTTATCTCAACTTATCCCTCCACCAACTACAATGTTTGTCTTATTATCAAAACGCTCTATATTTAAGGAAAAGTTCAAACTTCAAAACGCTTTGTAAAAAAGGACAGAGGGAGTAGTTGTGCTAACTGCGTACTACCTCCATTTCAAATTACTTGACGTTTTGACTTTTTGAGATCATGTTTGACCGCTTGTCTTATTCAAAAAATTTGTGTAAATATAAAAACAAATAAATCATGCTTAAAGTATTTCTAATAATAAAACAAACCATAATAAGATAAATGATATTTGCACAAAATTTTTGAATAAGACGAGCGGTCAAACATGATTTACAAAAGTCAAAAACGTCAAGTAATTTGAAATGGAGGGAGTAGCAAAGCCCTGTTATCCAAATCTAGAGGACAGAAGCACCTGATCGATGCGTTTGTCTTAGGCCCCGTTCGGATACCCTTATAAAAACTTTAGAGGGTCACATCAAAATGCCGGCACGATTTATGTGTACTAAACAAAGTCAAATTACAAAACTAAGTCCAGGACCCCTATCTATTTCGCGAGACGAACGTAATGAGGGTAATTAAACGGCGATTAGACGATGGTTACTGTAGCATCACTGTGTCAAAAACATTGATTAATTAGGCTCATTAGATTCGTCTCGAAAAATAACGCCTATCTGCAGAAAGGTTTTGTAATTAAATTTTATTTAGTACCCCTAAATAGTAAGATTCTTTTTAGAAGTATAAATTTAGAGGGCACTTTAGAGGGGGATCCGAACGGCACTTATTATAAAACTCGTGCAATCGCGAAGCATTTTTTTAAGGCATCTTGCTTCATTGTTTAATGTTAGGGACGTGATAACCGTGATTCAAAAGAACTGCACAAGTCCACTGCACCGTAACCTGACAACCTCACGTGATGTCCAAATAATCGAGCAATGTCAAAGAAAACCAACAGCCTGTACGGCAGCTCATTTCGCAGCCTGCTTCTTTACAGCAGCTATAGTGTTTCAGTTATTTCTTCAGCAGCTGCTACAGTGTTCGCAGTTATTTCTTCATCAGCTGCTACAGTGTTATCAGCCTGCCGAACAGGCCGCAAGTGGAGGAATAAATAATGGAAATATCGACGGTGCCCAGTGCCCTTGTCTAAAATAGGCGCATCAGCGCATGAAAACTTGTCACGGTGCCAAACGATTTAAATCTTAGTAGTGGTTAATTCCAACAGAAGATATTGAAAATCGTGTTATTAGTAAAAATCAAAAGCAAAAAGATCCTTGCAAAAAAAAAGGCGAAAACATGGTGGAAGTTTGTACTGACAGGACCTGGCGCCCCCAGAGTCAGTCACTCCGTCCGTCCCGTCCTCACGAAGCTTTCACACCAGCACACGGACGATCCCCGTACAGCCGGTGCCCGTTTCGCTCAAACTTCGCGGTACTGACACTGGCAGACGAGGCGAGAGTGCGAGACCACGACCCCGGCAATTCCCACGGTCACGCACTCACGCGCCTCTCGCTTCCAACTCCTCCCTTCACCGAGGGCGGCAGGTCTCCGTCCAGCTTCGTGGTAAAATCCTCCCCAATTTCCACCCCCACTCTTCTCCGCTACAAATATCCTCTCCCCCTTCCACCTACCGGGCAGCGTCAGCGTCTGACGAGGAGGCCTTTCAGCTTGCCGGTGGCAGAGAAGGAAGGCGCTGAAGGAGCAATGGAGAAGGCGATCGACAGGCAGCGCGTCCTGCTGCGGCACCTCGACCCGGCGGCGAGCCCCGCCCCGTCCGTCATCTCCGTGAGGATCCCTCTCTCCTTCCCACCCGCTCGCTTCGATCGATCGATCCCTAGATCTGTGGAATGGCTGACGTAGGCGCTACGTGTGTCTGTGGTGGTGCCAGGCGAGCGCGTGCGCGGCGGGGGACAGCGCGGCGTACCACCGGAGGCCGGCCTTCGCCGATGACGTCGTCATCGTCGCGTAAGTGGGCGCTTCCTTCCTTCCTTCCTTCCTTCCCCTGATGAGTTCGGCCTACCTCTTGTTTAAGCTTTTTGGTTGCGACTGGTGTGTGGATTGCTTCTGTCACAATCGTTGTGATCGCGATCGACCGGTCACCGGCGATGGTTTCGAGGAGGATCTGTATCACGATACGGGCTAGAGAGACTGTAGCGTGTCGAATTGTAGAGGGTTAACTTCTAGTGGAGCAAGGCCGCGACCGCAACGATCAATTGATTTTTGCGAATGAGTCCTGGCTGTAAGTCAACCCGAATCTTAATCCGGGTTGAAAAGAACACTCGTTTCTGCGTATCATCAGGGGACAACTGTGAGAGGCATCTGTTGAACGGTAGTAGAACGCTAGTGAGTGTGATGGTTGTTCAGACAGACTCCCATAGGCAGTGAATTTTACCATAGATTCATGATAGGTTGTTTTTGTTTTTAGTTCGCTATCGCCAAAAGGGAAGGAGTATGATTCATTGTCTACCTTTTGTGTCTTCAGCGCTTACAGGACGGCGATTTGCAAGGCCAAGAGAGGTGGTTTCAAGGATACGTTTGCCGAGGACCTCTTGGTTCCCGTCTTCAAGGTTTGTGATTGCTGTTCTGGATCCCTTTATGCCCCCGTAATTGTAAAATTTGTGAGTGGTTGCCTGTTCCTGTGGTCCTGTCATAAATTTTATTTATCAATTACAGGCTTTGGTGGACAAAACAAAGCTGAACCCAAGCGAGGTCGGTGACATTGTCGTCGGAACTGTCTTAGCTCCTGGGTCCCAAAGGGCAATTGAGTGCAGAATGGCGGCACTGTATGCTGGTTTCCCCGGTAATGAAATCGTCTCTGTTGCATCTTCCTGTGATGTCCAACCAACATTATCCGCGCCTTGACTGGTATGTTTGGCTGAATGCAGACACCGTTCCTCTTAAGACTGTAAACAGGCAATGCTCTTCTGGCCTTCAGGCAGTCGCAGATGTTGCTGCTGCTATCAAAGCTGGTCTCTATGATATTGGTATGATTTATTCGTGCCTGTTTTGACATAACTTTCTTTTGGACTCATTGGTGAACTGAGTTTTCTTCTGCCCATTCAAGGTATTGCTGCTGGCCTTGAGTCCATGACAGTGAACCGAGTTGCACTTGAGGGGCAAGTGAATCCGAAAGTAAGTATAGCATGTTGGTGGATACAGAAAGACAAGACTACATATTAGATGCATGTCCTAACTTATTAGATCTGATTAACTTGTTGTGTGGAATCTTCTACTGATTAGGTTGAGCTGTTTCTCAAGCACGTGACTGTCTTCTCCCAATGGGTCTCACATCTGAGAATGTTGCACACCGATTTGGCGTAACACGACTGGAGCAAGATCAAGCTGCTGTAAGTCGCCTGATTCCCCTTAGTCTGTTTGTGTCTTGACGGCACTACGAGTGACGCACACAGTATGCTTATTTCTTCTTTCTCTTATTCTCTGGTTCTGTTGTATGTTTAGGTTGAGTCCCACAGGAAGGCTGCTGCCGCAGCAGCTGCGGGTAAATTCAAAGAAGAAATTGTTCCAGTTCATACAAAGGTGTTGTACTAGACTTCTGAAATAAATATACTCGTATGGAAGAAGACGGACAGGTAAATTCTTTGCTATGTTATTCTGACATAATCTCATGTCATGAAGATCGTGGATCCAAAGACTGGTGAGGAAAAGGAGATTGTAGTCTCCGCAGATGATGGAATCCGAGCAGATACTTCGCTGGCAATACTGTCAAAACTTAAACCTGCATTTTCGAAGGATGGAAGCACTACTGCTGGTAATTACTAGAACTGGGTTCAATATTTTCATTTCTTCTATTCCCTCTAAAGATACGTGTTGTTTAATTCATAGGAAATGCTAGCCAAGTGAGTGATGGTGCTGGAGCTGTCTTGCTAATGAGACGGGATGTTGCCATGCAAAAGGGGCTTCCGGTTCTTGGTGTTTTCAGGTATCATTCTTTCTCTATACACACAGCATATCTATGATGACAAAATCTTGTTGACACCCCAAAAAGAAAAGAACTTAGTGTAACAACTAACTTTATCGTACAGCATTTCCTTGTTACCTATGAAAGCAATGGAGGTCAATGATATAGTTTCTACTTTTAAATTTCTGTTAAGCGACTCAGCATGATAGTTGATTGTGCTAATACAGGAGCTTTGCGGCGGTTGGTGTTGATCCAGCTGTGATGGGAATTGGTCCTGCTGTTGCAATCCCAGCAGCAGTGAAAGCCGCTGGTCTCCAAATTGATGACATTGACCTCTTCGAAATTAATGAGGTATATTTCAATCTGTTTTTTTTTTTTTGTTCTTCCTCTGATTACCCGAGATATGCCTGATTATATGTATTTGCTCGTCCATAGGCTTTTGCATCGCAGTATGTGTACTGCTGCAAAAAGTTGGAACTTGATCCTGCAAAAGTCAATGTCAATGGAGGTGCAATTGCTCTTGGGCATCCGTTAGGTGCTACAGGTATCTGTTTTCTGCTATTTCAGATGATTATGTTCTAATCATGTGCCGTGCACCAAATATGCAAAAATGTTGTGGTTCCCTGGGGTGGCTGATTAGGACATTTTAAGTGATGATGACCATGACATCTCTGTCTTCTACTTGGCAGGTGCACGGTGTGTCAGTACTCTTCTCAATGAGATGAAGCGTCGTGGCAAAGATAGCCGGTTTGGAGTAATTTCTATGTGCATAGGTACATAAGTATACATTCAATTTACCTGCATCAAAGGAATGCTTTCCATTGGAGATTAAAATAGACCGCATGATCTGTTGATGAACAGGTTCCGGGATGGGTGCTGCTGCTGTATTTGAGCGAGGAGACGCTGTGGATGAGCTCACCAATGCTCGGGGAATCCCATCTCACAACTATCTTTCGAAGGATGTGGTGTAATTGTAACTTTGCGGAACTGTTGGTATTGTTACCGAATCACTTGAGAACGTGAATTGGGGAATAAAGTGATTATTTGTTTATCCTCTCTGCCGGGGAATATGAAAAGAATGTTTTCAAAGTGGTTAGTTTGACTTATCCTTTGAGTTGGAATGTATGAGTAAATATGAAAGCGGCGCGGGCCGCGCCGCTAACCCGCTGGGCCAGCCCGCGCCGCGAGCCCGCATAACGCCGCAAGTCAGCCCGCAAAAGGGGAGCAGCTCAACTAGGGTAGCCCGCTTCAACCCGCGGCGCCGCAACAGCCCGCAAGAAGCCGCGGCGGCGTGGGGATGGCGAGCGACCCCCGCCGGGATCTCCTGGCGCCTTCGCCACCTCCGGCCGCCGGCGAGTCGGACCGTTCCGTCGACGTCACTGTTCGAGCCGCCGCCATGCCGCCGTCATCCGCGAGCCCACCGGCGCCTCTCGTCCTCTGCCGAACCTACTTCCACCGTCGCGCCCGCCACCGTCGTCCGCCGGCACCAGTTCTACCCCAAGTCTTCCTCCTGCGGACTCCATCGCTGGTGCTGCTAAGGTGATTTCTCGGTTCCTCGTTCCAACTCTAATTCTATGGAGTTGTTGCCGGTTCCATCGATCTGACTTGATAGCGTAGGGGGAGCAGTTCTGAATTGCAAGCAGGTCACTAGCGCACTCCAGAACTGTCCAGTTCTGATCCTTGGCGATTCTAACTGCAGTACAACACGTTTTTGCATGTGTTGGAGAATAATATGCTGCCTTTGTTCTCGGATCGATGATATGTGAGAAGCCTCTGCAAGTGACTTGGCTGCCAATAGTTAAGCAAAACTCGTTTGTTCCTGCGCTCAACACATTAATTTTAAGAGAATCTGCCAAGTGTCTATGATGTATTCTGTATAGCAAGGTTACCTAAAATAATAAGTCATCCTGGTAACAAAGTAAATGACTGGTGTTTATTTTCCTAGTAGTTCTATAATCTCTTGTGTATGTAGCCAATCAGCTGTCAGCAGAAGCTGATGTGTTCATTTGCTTCTGCAGGTCGGGCCGAAGAAAAAAACAGCAAAGAAGTTTATGTCGCCAGCAGTGACAATGGCGATAAAGTCTCCAGGGATAAAAATGATGTTGTCTCCAATACTTGGCTCCCCATCTGTGACAAGAAACTCTCCAAGACTTGGCAGTCCGAACAACAAGCGTCCCAGCTCCAGCAGTAGTAAGTGTATCTGCCGCTAATTTCACCATTATGCTTCTATGCTACTGCTCTTTTTTTTGTTGTCACTGGTTTTTTATCCTAAAAAACATGCTTTCCTTTCCTTTGATTAGGACCATTGTGCAAAATAAAAGACGCAAACTTAAATCTGGAATATGGACAGATTTTGAGCCTATTTATGATGGTCAGACTCTAGTGGAAGCTCAATGTATTCATTGCAATAGGATTTTCAAAGTAGATCGAACTGTTGGTACAAGTGCTTGCCTTAGGCACATGACTAGCTGTGATGGCAAAACAAGGTTAGACCAAATGATCAATCAACTGAAAAATACTAGTTCAAGTGATGATTCGTTCAAAGATTGGAGGTTTGATCAGGAAAAAGCTCGAGATGAATTGGTAAAACTTATTGTGCAGCATGCGTTGCCATTTAGTCTTGTTGAGTACCCGAAGTTTAGATCATTTGTTGCTAGTTTGAATCCTTGGTTCAAGCCAATTTCTCGAATCACAATCAGATCATATTGCATGGATTCATTTGAGGAAGCAAAGGCAGTCTTAAGAGAGAGCTTAAGCGGATATAAGTATAGAGTGTCTCTCACTGCTGACTTGTGGACATCAAACCAGACCCTCGGTTATCTATGTGTCACTCTTCATTGCATAGACGATAAATGGACTCTTTTTAAGAGAATCATAAAGTTTTCTCTAGTGGAAACCCCTCATGATGGTAAAGCGATGTTTAATGCAATGTTGGATACTCTGCATGAGTGGGGCTTAGAGGATAAGCTTTTCTCAATCACATTGGACAATTCAACCGTTAATGACTCCTTTGTGAAGAACCTGCGTGACAACTTAGTGTCAAAGGGTTTGCTATTTCGGAAAGGAAAACTTTTTCATTGTAGATGTGCAGCCCATGTCCTTAATCTGGTGGTACAAGAAGGATTGAGTGTCATAAGTTCTGCTGTCAGTAAAATCAGAGATAGTGTCAAATATGTTAAGAGCTCCCAATCCCGAAAGGAAAGATTTGAGAAAATGGTCAAGAAAGCTGGCATATCTTCTAAGAAGCGCCCCCCTCTAGATATTGTAACTCGTTGGAATTCAACGTTTTGCATGCTTGATGCAGCTTATCAATATAAAAGAGCATTTGAATCTTTGGGTCGAGAGGACTCTCAATATGTCAATGAGCCTATAGACGAGGAGTGGAAATTGTCAAAGAAGATTTTGAAATTCTGGAGAAATTCTGCAGTGCAACAAAAGTGGTCTCAGGTTCAAATTATCCAACTTCAAGTTGCTACTTTCACCAATATTGGGAGGTGAAGAAGCTACTAGAAGGCGAGTCTTCAATTCAGACCCTAAGATTGCATTGATGAGTTAGATGTCGATGAAAGCAGTCCTTGGGCAGATTGGATGGTGCATCAAAATGCAAAGCAAACGGTAAGAGTCAGTGAGTTGGACCAGTACTTGGAAGAGGAAACGTTCCCCTTGGGAGGTGATTTTGACATACTGCAGTATTGGAAGACATACTCTGCGAAATATCCAATTGTATCAAGCATAGCTCGCGATTGTACTAGCTATTCCAGCCTCAAGTGTCCCATCGGAATCTGCCTTTTCCAGTGCTAAGAAGACAATAAGTGATTATCGAAGTAGGTTGGCCAGTGAAACGGTGGAAGCTCTCATCTGCCTGCAAAGTTGGCTTAGAGAAACTGATTAGTTATGCTTAGTCATCGCATATTGTTTCATACTCTATTCTCTGCCTCCAAGTGCTGTTAATACTGAACTGAATTTGTTTGAATGTTTCAGATAGCACTCTAGATGACATTGCTGGTAACATAGCTGGAGATGAAGACGATGACGATGGCATTGTTACTGATGCCACTCTGTGATTAAGTCTGGTAACATAGCTGGAGATGACTTTACATTTCAGGTAATATTTATTGTTGGTAACATAAATGGAGATAATTGTATACTCACATTGTTGCTCACTCCAGTCCTGACCATATAACATGTTCTGATTCTGTTATCCATATAAGCATCAATTGTTCTGTTTCTTACTCTACTCCTGACCAGCATTTGTTTCTTCTTTATTAAAAGTTCCTAAATTGTTTTTTGTGCAATCTGCAGAGCACTCACAACCTGAATCTTTTTGGCTACTGATGCCACTCCGTGATCAAGCCTGGACTGAAGTTATATATTCCAAATGCTAATTGAAAGCAGCCTTGATACAGAAGTAGAGTGATAGGACAACTAGATCAGATACTTGTTCTTGTTCGGCACAGACCTGTAACCAATCTGATTCGAATTTTGATTTGATACAATCTATGGTTACTGTAATAAAAATATGCATTTAGGATCTGTAATGCCTTCGTTTGAGTGTTTTTGATTTTTCAGATTTTTTTCAGATTTTTTCCGAATTTTTAGAACTCTTGTATGGCCTAGTACTGTCTAATTTGCCTGTACGAATGCGTCTGTTGTTTGAGGAAGCAAGCGGGCTGACGGCGCCGCAACTGGCCGCACTTGCTTGGCGGCGTTGGCGGGCTCGCCGCAACAGCCCACGTTAGCTTTGCGGCTGTTGCGGCGGCGGGGCGGGCAGCCGCAGCCCGTCCCGCTTTCATGCTTAAATGTATGTGCGTAACCTCTGATTTTCTATGTTTTAACGTCTTCGTTTAAGGACATATTTGGGGCAGAATTTTTTGGTATTTGGTTGAAAATTTGTTTTTGGGCTTTCGGATGTTTGGTTTTTTGTTGTCATCTTTTGTAATACAGTTATTGTACTCTTGTGATCTCTAAAGTTTTAGCTTCTTAGCGCAAGCGCAACTCTTACTCTTAGCCTATTTTAAGTTCTTAGTTCATTTCCCTATAATCTAGCTTTTCAGGAAAGTCAATACCACATAGTATTCCTAGTGTTTGTGTTAGTTGAAGCTGGTGCAATCAGCCGTGGACAGGAAAGGTGAAGGGCTGCGGGTTCCGTCTGGTGTGCGGATGAAATCCATATGTCGCCAGTCGCTTAGATGGGTTCCTCCGCCTCCAGGCTGGATCAAAATAAACGTGGATGGTACTTATTCTGCAGATTCAGGAAAGGCTGGGGTGGGCGTGGTGATTAGAGACAATGCTGGTAAGACTGACTCCAACAAGGGAGTCCATTTCGGAGAGGCAAATGAAGATTTGCCTGGCGTGCACAGTACTTCCCTGGTAATCCAATTTCCCCAATCTCCAACAACAGCAGGCATGCGGCAAGCAAACGGAGGACGAGAGAGCTGCGCTCGCCGGGCTCCTCCTCCTCCTCCTCCCCCGCCGCCGGCGCCGAGCTCCTCCTCCTCCTCCTCCCTCGCGCCGGCGCCGAGCTCCTCCTCCCTCGCTCGAGCTCCTCCCTCCTCGCGCCGACCTCCTCGCCTCGCTCGCCGTCCTCCCGACGCCCCCTCGCCGCGGCCCTCTTCTTCCCGCCTCCGTCTCTCTCCTCGCGCAGCCCGCGCTCCCGCCGCTCTGCGCCGCTCGCGGTCCCGCGACCTCGGGGCTTTGTCCCTTCCGTGACAACGAATGCATGGTGAGGAGAGAGGGAAGCCAATTTTGGCTTCCCTCTCTCCTCTCATGCAAAATGCATTGCCTTTTGCATGGCTTTGTTGGAGGAAGATTTCGAGTGAACAGTGGCGCGCGAGGAGGCAAAAATGGCTTTGCATGCCATTGTTGAAGTCAGCCTTAAGGTGCTGCTGACGGACTGGAGAGTCATTTTTCATAGCGATTCAGCGGAGGAGGTGGAAGCGCTGGCATGCAAGGAAGGTTTGCGCTTGGCTGAGGAATGGGAACGACGGCCTGCTGTGTTAGAGTCGGATTGTGCGACGCTGGTGGCTGCAATCCAGAATAAAAAGGACTCACGCTCCTCTTTCATTTTGTCTGATATTAGTGAGTCCTGTAATAGGTTGCCGGATGTGAAGGTCCAGGCTATTAGGAGAGAACAAAACTGTGTAGCTTATGAGCTTGCGCAGCTGGCGAAACGCACGGTCCAAATGGTCGCTAGGGATTGTAATCTGTTCCTGAGTGATCAATGAAATTCTCTCCCCGGCAAAAAAAAAAAAGTTGAAGCTGGTGCAAGCCGCACAAAACAGGGCCTAATACTTGGATTAATGGTTAATACAAAATTTACGTGTATACAACCGTTGGTGAGGTAGGGGTTGACATAAACTTGGACAACGACCCGGACAAGTTGGTTAAGAGAGACATGAGGGAGTGGAATGTCTTTAATGAATTGGCGATGGATAGGAGTGCTTGGAAACTAGCATTCAAACAGTCATTTCTTTTCCCTGTTTATCTTTAACTTTACTTTTTGTCTTTTGTCTTTTTGTGTTTCTATTGCCTTTGAGTCTTGCGGATTTCATCTCAACCTAGCCTAACTTGTTTGGGTCAACACAACAAAAATCCTTGCCAACGGTTGTATACCACAACAACTTGCTTGAGACTAAAAGACTTTGTTTTTGTTGACAAAGCGATTGGTGAGGATTGTCAGCATTGCCTCGACCCTCAAACACCGGTCAGGATCTTCTAAATTTTGCGTATAACTCCAATCTTTCTCCAAATAACTCAAATCTCTCTCTCCAGTCAGCTTTGCATCTCGCTCCCATTCTCGAACAAGAAACAACAATATCTAAACGAAGAAGGTAAGTGATTCCTGTCTGGTCTTTCTTGTGGTAGTTGGGCTAGACAATGTTCAAGCAAGGATATGTAATCGGTACCTTGAATCTGGTTGGTCATTTGTAGACAGTTTGGTTGATGTCTTGTTTACGAGTACAATTTCTATCGATGTAGAATCCAAGTAGAAATAGCGATTTATGACAGTTAACCACGATACAAACAACCACTAAAATAGTAGAGTGGTAGGTAACACAACGGAAAAGCTAACAGGCACTCGAGTGTTTCGGTGCTGCCGGACACTCGATTTTCCACTCGTCCCATGGCCACGTCGTGAGCTTTGGATTTCTTCTTTTGTGGGCCACATCCAGCCAACCTGGCATTCTTTTTGTCTACCGCTTATATTTCAATTATTCAAATTTATGTTAAGACTTGTGCTTTAAATATATAAAGTATAAGAAAAGGAAATTTTGTTTGTTATAGGATCTCCCAACACCTGAATTTTTGTTACACCATAGTTACACTTTGTATACTCTAAAATTACAGTGTTACATTATTACATTGACGTTTTGGTGTAAATTTTGAAGAGTGAAGGTGTAACTTTTGAGTAGTGGGAGGTGTACTGAAAATTCAAGTGTTACAAGCTTTGAAAACACTTGAATTTTTTTTTTTGCTAGTATAAAGTTAGATCTAATCTTAACAATGGATTTTGAAATTCAACGGCTGAAAAATCAAGTGTTGCAATCTCCTAAAACACTCAAGTGTTGTATAGACAATCCCTAACACAAATAGTTCTTATGAAATACACTAGATTGCGGAGACGTATCAAGAGTCATCTTTCAAATCATTGCCTCTTCATTTGATTTGGGGAAGAAAGAAAAGAGCGATATAGATTTACAATGCATTCTCATTGTTGTTGTCGTAAAAGTATACATTTGTCTGTAAAAATAAATTGCAACAAGCAGTTTGCACCGGCGGCGCCCATCAACCCAGAATACGGCACAAAAAATTTTGTTTTGGCAAAACCGAAGTTTGCACCGGCAGGTGCCTTTTATTAGGATTCGGAAGTACTCCACACGTCGAACTCAAAAGAAGCAGCGCCACAGCAGATTTCAAATTTCGAAATCCGTCGCAAGTATCGAGGCCAATTTATCACTCCACATTTCCCTCGCCCGTCTTTTCCCCGAGCAGTGTTTTCACAGTATCTGGTGATTTTTCCCTTTTCTGAATTTGATATCCCCAGTGTCAGTTGACCCTGCCACCTCTGATTGAGCTGATAGATTGCGCCGGAAGGAGGAGTGGGGCTGTGGAGGACGACGTGAGGTGTGGCGAGGGATACTGGGATTGCGGTTGCGCGAAGAAACATTCCATTTTTTCGGCGCTTTTCCCCTTTCCCTCTTCCCCACTTTCCCCACCAACAAAAACCCCTCGTCCCCTCCCCTCCCCTCCCCTGAGATCACCTTTTCATCACGCTCTAAAAAACTCCCAAAACCTAGCCGCTTCCCGCGCCGCGCCGGCGAGCACACCGCCGACGAACGCAGCGCCGCCGCTCCTCGGTCTGCAGCTCTGCTTCGAGCGGGGGCGGAGATCCATTCCGGGCGCGGGCTGGTTTCCTCTTCCCCCGGTGAGTATTCCGCGGTTTGTGGTTGGATTGCTGTTGTTTTCCTGCGGCGCGCCGACATCGCTGTTGGTCGGCGCCCTAGGGCATCGTCGTGTGCAATTTCGGTGCGGTGCATTTCGCTTTGGGAGAATTTTTGGGCATTTGAGTGAACTGGCCTCAAATGAAAGCCTCATCTCCACGCCAAAATTTTCCCCTGGGCGTCGTCTGTTTTGGGTTTTGGGGTTAGTGGGTTTCCGTGTGGCTGAGTGATTCCCTTTTTGCTGTTTCGTTTCGGTCTGGGTATCTGAAACGATAGTTAGTCTGATGGTCTGGATAATGCTTGGCCTCTGTTTTTGTTTTTCTTTTTTAAAAAAAGAATGTCAGGGAGAAAATACATCTCCTCTGTGTGAACATTACTGTAATACTGTTATCCTGCAATGTTGCTTCTATTTGATTGGTTGGGCCTCCGGCTGAAGGGATAGCATTTTGAACTGATACAGAATTTAGCCAAAGCATGGCGTTGTTTTGTTTGTGCACACACACAATAAAAAGATATCAATCTGTTGTATCCTGCTTCTCATTTTTGTTTCACTGTCAGGAGCAGTGATGCTTTTACGAGTTTGACTGGCTACTGAGCTAGGCTATGAACGTTTACATACAGGCTTACAGCCACCATGCTTTGTTATTTCACTTGCTGATTGGGAATCCTATTGTTGTTCTGGGACGTAATCACTTGCTGAGATCATGCCTTTAACGATGCTCTGCAGTTTAGGCCAACACTGTTTTGTTCTAAGAAGATGTACATGTTTATGCATCTAGGTTGCTTTTTTTGCTTTTGATATTGAAGATGAATAAACGGGGATATAATTTAATTGAACTACAGAACTAGATGATAGTTATTTCAATTTCAGTTACATCATATCCAGTAAGACTGCACAAATATGCAATAGCACACCCCATTCACTATTGTTTCAGTACTTCAGTCAAACCTACAATTATATTACTTTTCGCCCTCATATATGCTATAAAATTTTCTATAACACACCGTTTGGTGTTAATTTTATAGCCTCATGTTTCTTTTATTGTTTGATATTTATTTCTCTATACATTTCGTTTTGCAGTATAATAGTTCATGTCTGCAAAGATGGAACCAAATATGTTTCTGTATCAGTAAATGATAGAACACCCGGAATGGATAAGATGTTATCTGATGAAAAGTTGAAAAACATGAAAAGTGTTCAATCAAATGGACAACTAGGAGATGATGATGATGTAATTATTATTGATGCTGAATGTGATGAAACTAAAGTTAGAGAAAAAACTGATGGTCCCTTTAAGGAGCATAAGGAGCCTGGCCATGGAACAATGGGTGATGATTTACATGAAGAAGCATCTGTTAGTGAGGATGATTCAGAGGTCGACTCGTATGAATTCTTTCTTCGCGAATCCGATAATGAAGCAGCTTCAGCATCTGAAGAAGACATTGAGGTGTGTGAATCTAACTCTTAATATGTATGATTGCCTACTTAAGTTTTACAATTCATTTAGTATTGATTAGGTCAGATATTTCAACAAACTTAACAATTTTACTAATCATTAGCACCCACTGAGAAATATATCAACTTGATTTGGAACTTTGGAAAACTCATTTAATGGCTATCATTAAAAGTTTGATATGTTGCTCTGTACTATTGATCCCTTTGTTTTTTACCCCATAAATGTTAGTCAGGGTGCCTTTCAAACAGCCATGTAGTTTCTGCTGAATGATCTGATGTCTTGATCAATTTGAATATATTAGATTTTGGTTCAATTTCAGTAGTATTTATCACTTGTTTCCTTTTAGTTCTTCAAATTTGGTTGTCTGCAGGTACCTCTAACTGAGGAAGAAATTGAAGAATTGGTTGCCGAGTTCCTTGAAGTTGAGAGCAAAGTAACTTTATTATCTATGCTGTTTCACACATACCTTTAATTTCCTTTTATTTTTCATTTCACGGATTATGTTTCTTGTATCACTTAGGCAGCTGAAGCACAAGAGTCTCTTGAAAAGGAATCGCTGGAAAAAATTGAAGCTGAAGTAAGATTGGAGTTATCTGAGAGGCTTCAAGGAGATGAGGTTTTAAAACATGTTCATTTTTATAATCTCTTTAATTGTTAATCTCTCTATGCACCAATATAGTTCTTTCATTTGATAGTTAGAATCAGCCGTGTCATCTGAGATGGAGCAATTCAAGAACCAATGGGAAAATGAACTAGATGACCTGGAGACCCGTAATTCTTTTCTATTGGTAATGTTTTCTTCCTTTAGCGAATTATTTTATTTTTGTCCTATCGCATTGTTACTTGGTTCAATCTCCTTGTGGTGTTTCAGATACTTTGGTCCTAACTCCTAAATTCTTGTGTTATATAAATGTAGTAAAAAGTTTAATCAAACTTATATCAGCGCAATTCTGGTTTTGTTTTGAGTTCTTTTGCATAGTCGTTAACTTCTTAGCTTTGATATGAGCCTATGACAAACAAATGTGATCAACTTAAAAGTTTCCTGATCTTGGGTTTAGGGTTAATAGACAATATATTTTATATTCCCACATCCTTTGGTATATGTTTTCTTTTCTGTTTCTGTTATAGGTGCACTTACTTTAAGAAGCCTAAAATTACTTGTTAGTTTTAAGTACTTTAATATTTTATAATGTAGGAACAACTTGATGCTGCTGGAATTGAACTTCCCAGACTGTATAAATCGATCGAAAGTCAAGTTCCAAATGTTTGTGAAACTGAAGCATGGAAGAGCAGGACCCATTGGGTTGGTTCCCAACTGCCTGAAGAAGCTAATCAATCAATCAAAAAGGCTGATGAGTTCCTCCAGGCTTGCAGACCTGTAAGGAGGTAAGTCGGGATCTAAATTTTGACTGTTTCTGTATTTTTCTTTTCATATCTCAACTTGTCTTTACCTGCTTCTTTCAGAAAACATGGGAGGCTGCTGGAGGAAGGTGCTAGTGGCTTTCTTGCTGGAAAAGTTCCTGTTGGAGATGATTCTATCCAGTGTCATGAGAAAAGTTGGAGTTCATTTAATGAACTGATTAAATCTAAGGAGAGCGCCAAAAATACTTTTGGTAGTAATGATTGGGCATCGGTTTATCTTGCAAGCACCCCACAGGAAGCTGCCGCATTAGGTCTCCAATTTCCAGGAGTTGATGAGGTGCCACTTTACTACTTTAGCTTACAAGTTTCTCTGATTTGTGATTCCACCATCACATTATTATTAGCCTCCCTCACTCAATGGATTCTCGAAATGTCATCCTATCCTTTTTGTAGTTCGTGATCCCATGTTTTTGACTGCATCTGTTGCTCATACTATGTTTATGCTCTTACATTTTTTTTTATATCCTCTTGCAGTACTTTTTTCACGCAAAACTGGTGAATGAGACTTAAGACAGAATATATACCTTTTTTCATTTGTGTAATGAATAATCAAGTATATTCCATTGCTGTTATTGCTCATGTGCGCACGACGTGGACTCCTTTTAGTATTTCTTCTGATTACCAGTTTATTACTATGATCTGCATGTTGTCATTCTGTAATATAAGCTGTAATAAATGGGAACTGTTTTTCAGTCATTTCTTACTTATCGGTACACTCGTCTATACTCGATCTATTAGATAATTGGACGGCATTCCAGTTTTCATCCTTTCCTTTTTTGTGTCCATCGTAATTCTTATCCTTTTTGCAGGTGGAGGAGATATCTGAAGTTGACTGTGCTTTCACTGACATAAAATGCATCGATGAAGTAGAGCTTTCTGAGGAACAAAGAAGGAAATACATAAAGGTCAGCTGAGGCTACTTCTGTTCTACTAATTAACTAGAACGACAGACATGCAACTGTATCTGCCATTGTGCTCCTATGCTTAACTGCCACATGGACATATGTTGTTGCATCTCAGTGCTTGACATGTTGCTCATTTCAAACATACGCCTAGGTATCCTAATGTGGTCTAATAGTTTCTTTGTCGTGGCCATGGTCACTTTTGAAATAGTTGTTTACACCCTCAAACCTTTTGAGCTAGCACAATTAATCCACAAAGGTGGTTTCACTCCAGGTTTCATACTTGGTAGCCATGTCAATGGTTTTTGCCACATTGCGGCAATATCAAGCATGTTATTAATATATCTCATCTACATGACCATTTACGCCTATCAGAAAATAACTTAAAAATGGAAAAAAATTGATATCAGTCGTACATTCACATTTGTCGAGTTCAGCCCATTGGCCACAAATTGTCTTGATTTGACTCCTTGACACTCAAAACCAGAGTAAAGTCACCCAGGTTTGGATTCTATGGTGAATTAGGACTCTAGGAATCAGAAGAAAGCAACCGTCTCCGAGAAAGTAAGACAGCCCCATGCGGCTCTCTTTATGGGGAAAAAATGTTGAATCAGGGGCATTTCCTTCAGTTCATTTTCTTCTCCTGTCTCACTTCCCCCTCTCTACCGAACTGCTAGACCACATACCTGGAGGTAAAACTGTCAGCCAGCCATCAATCTAAGGCTGACTTCAACAATGTAATGCAAAGCCATTTTTGGATCAGATTGGACACTGTGCATCACAGAACCAAACTCCAACAGACAATGCAAACCGACAGCCATTTTACCTTCTCAGGAGAGAGGCGATCTAAAAATACATCGCCTCTCTCCTCGACAGCCATCTCTCGCGCGTCAGAGGTGAGGACCCCAGCCTCCGCTCTTCGCCCCGCACCGCGCCCCGGCCACCAAGCTCCGGCCACCGCGCTTCGCCCTGCCCCGCGCCTCCTCAGCCTCCAGCTTCTCTCTCTCCTCGTCCTCCACCGACACCCGGCTCCGCGGTGGCGGCGCGTCACGGACAGGCGGCGGCGTGGCCCGCGCGGCGCGGCGTGAGCAGGCTCGGCGGCGCGCGGGGAGGCGGCAGGCGCGGCGGAGGCGGGCGCGGCGGAGGGGGCGCGGCCACGCGTGGGCGCTGCTTCGGGGCCCCCACTTTGCCTCCTCCTTCCGCGACCTCGACGCCGTCCGGCAGTTCGAGCTCGGTCGGGCGCGGCGCGGCGCGGCGGAGGGGCGCGGCGGTGGCAGGGGCGGGTGCGGAGGCCGTGGCGGCGGCGGCGTACGCGGCAGGGAGGACTGGAGGAGGCGGGGGGATTGAGTGAGAGAGGCGAGGAGGAGGCGCGCGGCGGGCGACAGGGCGCGCGGGGCGCAGCCGACGAGCGGCGGGCGAGCAGGGCGCGCGGGGGCAGCCGGCGAGCGGCGGCCGCGCGGCGGGCGAGCGGGCGAGCAGGACGCGGCGGGTTCAAATTGACGGCTCAAATGGAACCGCATAGACTAGGGGATTCGATTCCCCTAACTCCAGGCCGCCCTCCTGCCCTTTCCCCTTGCTGATTTGAGCTCCCGAGCTCGTTCATGGTGTTGAGGAAATGAGGACGATTTGCATTTGCTTGGCTGTTGGAGAAGGAGTTTTGGGTGCAAGACTTTTGTACTGTGCGCGAGGCAAAAGATGGAATGGATGTCGTTTTTGCCTTCGCGCTGTTGGAGTCAGTCTAACCTTAATGTTGGAGCAACGCAAGCTCATGGATGCACTGGCTCCCGTGCATTGCTAAAGCATGTCTGATCAACTAGCTCCCACCCTTACCAGCACCTAATCCTGAGTACTTTCATAGAGCTTGGCTGTAGATAGGGACGGGGAACAGTATTGAGTAGTGACATTTATGTGATTTCAATTGAAACAGACAAGATGCAAGCTAGAGTAGCACGGTTATGAAACACAGTTTTGATGATGTTATGGTACATCCTCTATCAAATAAAAGAGCAAATATGTTAGATTGAGCTGTACCCCCCCCCCCCCCCCCCCCCCCCCCCCCCCCCCCCCCCCGTCTAAGTAAGATCAGACAGGCATTTCGCTGTGGCGGTATGGGAAGTAGAGTCACTGCTTTTGCACAGTAAGCGTATGTTATTATTACACCAGCAACCCAACTACAGCAGCTACTATTAATGCTTCTCGTTTGACTGCTGAGTTCCCAGTAGCTCAACATAAGGTTTTTTAATAGGGGATTCCTTTGGGATTTATTAACAGGGGATCCCTTTGTGTACTTCTTCAGCTATTAATGGGAAACTATGGTATACCATTTATGTAGGTAAGGGAAGAGGATGATGTAAAACTAATGAAGCGCATGCAGCATCGGTTGAAAGGAAGGACAAGTGGCTGGCGCAAGGTAAATGTTTGAAGTCATATTGTTGCGAGCTCTGTTCTGTTTTTACCCAGTTTTGTTATGAAAAAAAAATCATTACTGAATGTTCCCTGATTTCTAGGATGAATTGCTTTACACTAATCCATCTGTTCCTCTTTTGCAGCACTCTGGTCTGGCCTCATCACCAAATGGATGTTATGAGAAGCCTCTTCCATCAAAAAATGCTACAAATGTCCTTACTCCCTCTGAACTCGAAACTGATGAAAACAAAGTTACTACTGAGGTGTTGAAGCGCACACGTGAAGATGATGATGAGCTTGACCAGAAGAGGTTAAAAACTGTAATAATTGAAAGTGATGATGACATGCAGATAGATAGCAAATCAGATATGCATAAGGATTGTGAAGGTAGTTCAGCAGAAGTTGAAAAGGAGGTCGATATCATTGACCTTGATCTCTTCCCATCACCAAGCCCTAAACTCAATGATAAAGATTTGCCTAAAGCCTTCAAATGTACTATTTGCACTGATATGTTGAATGCCTCTGATGTGCATCGCCACCCTGCACTGGATGTTACTGTTTGTGGGTCATGCAGATTTCTTGTCATAGAGAAGAATCGTCTTGAGGTGAGTACGTACTTTATTGTTGATAGTTTCAAACATATTTCAATTAGTGTTAGTTCTGAGGTCAGGTACCAGACATTAACGATTTTCTTGGATACGCTCTTCGCATTTGTGCAGGGTCCTGTTTCTGGTGGTTATTGCACTTGGTGTGCTCAAAGCGAACAACTTCAAAGTTGTAGTTCTTGTAAGCTGCTTTTCTGTACAAGCTGTTTGTCAAGGAATTTAGGTGAAGTCTACTTATCACAAGCTAAGGTCACTGGTTGGCAGTGCTGCTGCTGCATACCCAGTCAACTGGAATCTTTAATCTCTGAATGTGACAAGGCCCTCAGTGGTGTTGAATCTTCTGATCCGGAGAGCAGCAATACGGAGTTTTCTGGACCAGAAAACAATGATCGTGTTAGGTACCCTCATTTACGCAACTTTCTTTGCTATACTACAACTGCCTCCTTGTGATTCTTACTACATATGCTACCAGCAAGAAAAAATTGAAAAAGAAGATAAGAAGAATCATGGATGATACAGAACTTGGAGACGAAACAAAGCGTAAAATTGCTATGGAGAAGGTTTGTGATCTTAGCCCTATCTCTTCATATGATATATTCTCTCTCCTTTTTAATAAAGAAACTGTCTTCTCTAGTAGGCTATAAATTTGACATTGTTTGTAGGCTAGGCAAGACCATTTGAAGTCCATGCAAGAGCAATCTGCGAGCAAGATAAGGAGTGGAAATATTGGAACTTCATTTGGAGCTCTATCAGATGCCACTTTGGAGGATGCTGGGGATGGACATATCGTCAACCTTGCTAGGGAGGACGACGAGGAGCCTGTTAGGATTCCAAGCAGCATGTCTTCAAAACTGAAGAATCATCAGGTCTGCCTGGTCAATATTCCTGTATTGTTTATTCGTCTCCATAATTAAATCAGATTAGTAAGACTTCGTGATGATAATTCTCTCTCTCTCTCTCTCTCTCTCTCTCTCTCATTGGTGGATTTATGACATTTCAGGTAGAAGGAATAAGGTTTATGTGGGAAAATGTTATTCAGTCTGTTAAAAAGGTCAGATCCGGGGATAAAGGTCTTGGGTGCATATTGGCACATAACATGGGCCTTGGGAAAACCTTTCAGGTTTGTGTTGGCCCTATTACTTAGATATAAACTTTCTTAATAGTTATTCTGTTGTAATATGCTGCAATATGTTTCAATAATTAATTATGTACT
Organism: Eragrostis nindensis; assembly: GCA_012490785.1. Taxonomy (NCBI): domain Eukaryota; kingdom Viridiplantae; phylum Streptophyta; class Magnoliopsida; order Poales; family Poaceae; genus Eragrostis; species Eragrostis nindensis. The sequence continues at coordinate 97,734 of JAAXCT010001160.1, read as the reverse complement.
CAGGCTATGCCATGGATACCAATCAATTTCACTTTTCTACTTGCATTTGTGGGCTTGTTCATTCCTATATTTGTAAGGCTATTGTGATGGGGATTTTTGTTTTGCATTGACTTGTTCCATTACAGGGCATATGACAGGCCCATGCTTACATCTGTTCTTTTGCACCTTGCAGGTTATTACATTCCTGTACACAGTTATGAGATGTGTTCAATTGGGATTGCGCACAGCACTTGTCGTTACTCCTGTTAATGTTCTACATAATTGGAGGAAAGAATTTACGAAGTGGCGCCCAGCAGAGCTGAAGCCTCTTCGTGTATATATGCTCGAAGATGTTACTAGGTGCGAATAAATCTATTCTTAATATGTTGTAGTATGTGATGCATGCTGCTATCCTCAACTAATAGCAATGTGAGCCTTTCTGTGTCCATACTGCCAGTTCGTTATAGCTGCACTTCATTCCTTTTAGATGGGGAAAAGTAGGGAAACCCTGCTGAATGTACGCTTAATAAAACTCTGTCTATAAATAGATACTGTGTTTTGTACATGCATGGTCTACAAGAGGAAACTTTGACAACCAATTTCTATTGCACTATAGAGGGAAATATTGCATCAGAGGAACCATTTTTACAAGAAATTGTTACTTTTACCTTCACTACACTTGCTCTCAGGAACCATTTAAGATCTCTGCACCTTGTCTTAAGAAACATACACATGTTTACGGACAAGTAACAGGTCTAGGAAAGATCTTTCTAAAGCAGCCATCTGGTCAGACATTCTTATTTAGAGTTATTCTCAGTTACCATTAAATGGTGCTTCGAGCTTACCCTGGTGCAAATTGTTCGTGACAACTTGGCTTATCTCCTTATCAAAATATGAAGTTCCATGAATAGGCCCATATGTTAGAACAATATTTATTGCTATACACTTGTATAGGGTGACACACCTAGCCTTAGACAGTCAGTTACTTAGCTTGATAGCCTCTTTTAACTGGATACTTCCTGGATACGTATCTGAGGCGTATCCGTATCTGTCGCGTACCCAGTACGTATCCGAGCTTCAGGTGACGTATCCGTGTTTTGTAGATAATGCTTGTATCGGTTTCCTCTGATGTATGAATTTAATACTGAAGTTCCCAGGACCTAGGTAGTTATTATCATTTTATTTAATCTCGGGGCAGTAGTAATCAAGAAGGTAAACTGTTTAAGCTTTGCCTTAAATGGTTTTGCTTTGTTTGTCTTCAAACAATCTCAGTTGGTTAAACATATCTATGAAAGTTAGCTAGATCTGGAACAAGACACCTCATTGTTGTACTGGCCTTCTCTATGTTGCATTATTTAAGCATGTGATTTTCAGTGCACTTTCATTGCATGACCACATTATTTATATATGGTGCTATGTGCTTCTTTTGTTCAGTAGCATCAGAATAATGTTTTTCTATATTGTGACGTGGCATTTCCTATAATGGGTGCTTATTTTTTTTAGCATAGAATACTCCCTCTGAACTTTGTTTTTGCAGGATAAATAGGCCGTATTTACTGACCAAATGGCGAACAAAAGGTGGAGTGCTTCTCATTGGTTATTCAACATTTAGAAACTTATCACTTGGAAAGCATGCGAAAGACAGAAATGCTGCAAACGAAATTAGTTACGCGTTGCAGGTGATATTCCAAGTTTTCTGCTGTTTTGTCATTATTTCAAGCTCTTTAACTTGTTGGTCGTGAGCTTTTTGTGACTATATACTGAGGTTTTTCAATACTGTTATGCTTTTATTGTATAATCTATAATAATCTGTGGATGGTCATGTGAGTTCAATATTATGTTTTATTGTATCTTTATTATGTGTTAGCTTCGAGTTTTGACACAGTTCATTGTACTCAATGGTCAATGCACAACCAGTGTGGCCCAGATATTCTTGTATGTGACGAAGCACATATGATAAAGAATAGGAGGGCTGACATTACACAGGCTCTGAAACAAGTAGCGACTCAAAGAAGGATTGCGTTAACCGGGTCTCCATTGCAGAATAATTTGATGGAATATTATTGTGTAAGGAGCTATGCATCCCTACTGTTCTGCTTAATGTTGCTGAAAGTAATTTGTGTCGGATAGTAGTAGTTCATTAATGGGTTTTTTGTTTCATCTGGTGAACAGATGGTTGATTTTGTTAGGGAAGGTTTCCTTGGAAATAGCCATGAGTTCCGAAACAGGTAAATTGGTACTCTGCTACATGACCACCTTAATGTTAGTGAAATCCGTAATGATGTTATGCTTTATCAGGTTCCAGAACCCCATTGAAAATGGTCAACACACTAATTCAACATCAGATGATGTCAAGATCATGAACCAACGATCGCATATTTTGTTTGAACAACTGAAAGGTTTTGTCCAGCGAAGGGGTATGAATGTTGTGAAGAACGATCTACCACCGAAGAAGGTTTTTGTTATTACAGTAAAGCTCTCTCAACTGCAGAAAAAGCTGTACAAAAGATTCTTGGATGTGCATGGTTTCTCAAGTAGTGGTTATTCAGAAAAATCACGCAGTTCCTTCTTTGCCAAGTACCAAACATTAGCCCCGGTATGATAAATTTGAATCGTTGTTTTCCTTAGACAAATCAAGGTGGAAATTTTGTCCAATTGTTTTCATTGGGATTCCTATGGTAGTATTGTGTAGTATCTAGATCATACCTTGTACTTTTATTCCCTATGCTTGACAGCATGTTTAAGTGTAGGTATGGAATCATCCCGGGCTTCTCCAGATGGTCAAAGAACAGAAAGGAAATCAGCGCAAAGAAGATGCTGTTGAGAATTTTCTGATGGATGAGAGCTCAAGTGATGATAATGCTGAAAACTTCTTGCCTAATGGAGGTAATTTATTATATTGCACTCGCTAATACTCTCAGAAGTTTGGCAAATCTTTAGTGCAGCTTGTGAAGAATAGATTACTTTTGTTTTCGGTGGACGCCATATATTTTTTTAAAAAAACATGAGGGTCCTACGTTTTATTTCTTCATGTTTCTTTCTGGAAAAATTACACCTGGTCTAAATTTTGTCATTTGTACAGAGAAGCTGAAGGATAGACTTGATCAGCTGTCCAAGAAAAGCAACCTTGTGAATGAGGTACTTGAATTATTGATGGCAAGTTGTTTGAAACTTTGAATTTTTTATATTTTGTGCAAAAGGAAATTTTCATGATATCTGTTTCTCCATACGATGTGCTCTTAGATAATTATTATCTGTGTACCAGGTTTCTTTCTGGTCCACATGTTTAATGGCTGAGTAGTCATCGAATTCAAACATCAGCAGCCCTTAAAACAACATACCTTGCACTATTTTTGGTAGGGGTGCAAGTTGGTGACCCTTAGGGTCACCTCCGACCCTCTTTAGTTCAACAAAATGAGCTCATTTTGAAAATCTAGTTCATTTGGTTGAAATAAAGAGGGTCGGAGGGTACCCTTACAGCCCTAATTTTTGGTGCAATGCTCTCCATAACACATTAAGTATTTGGTTCTGATTACCTCGTTGTATTTCTTGTAGGAAAGTAACTGGTGGGAAGATCTCCTAGATGAGAATACTTACATGGAGGCAGATTACAGTGGCAAAATGATCTTGCTCCTCGATATCCTGTCAAAATGTTCCGAATTGGGCGACAAGGTATTAGTGTTTAGCCAGAGCTTGACCACTCTGGACTTAGTGGAGTTTTATCTGTCAAAACTACAAATTAAAGGAAAAGAAGGCAAACTTTGGAAGCGAGGGAAGGATTGGTACAGGTACACTTGATCGAATTTCTATTGTGCATAAGAACTTTGAGCTGTTTGTGTGGTGGTTTCAGAAGTGTCCATTTTGTTTTGGCTTTTACTTTGTTTTTACATGATCAAGAGATAAAACTTTAAATCACTTGCTGCATCATACAAATTGCTGGACCTAATGCTTTAGATGGAAAGGTATGCATGGCCTTCCCCCAAAATGATGCTTATTCCTCTAAACTAGAAAAGTAATACCTTGATTGGAAAGTGGCATTTCTTCGAAACCTATGGGAAAAGTATCTTCTGTGAAATCTGAAAACATATGTAATTTTTTAGGATATTAAAATCTCTTTGGTAATTACATTTGGTAAATTCAACTTTGTTACACTTCTGTGTCTGAATCTATTTGTTGATCATTACAAATAATGGTAAAAACATGAACGGGAAACATACATAGTGTTTCGAGAGGTGCTTCAGCAAGGGGCTAGGAAATTAATCATGGCATATTCTGCTGGAACCAAAAACATGTTTCTTATATAAAGAGTCATTCAGATATAGATTGTCATGTTTTGCTCTATAACATTCTGTAGTGCTAGCCTGCCAGTATCTCACAGGGCATCTCTGATTCTCCAGTAGTGGAGCCAACCTGGTAGCTTTAATATTATACACATCATATATAGCTAACACTACACTGCTTCAGACTAACTCCAATAGTTCAACAAGCCCCAAACCCAAAAGGGATCCAGTAGATGAAAATTTCTTTGTCGGACAGGCTGCCCACCTGCCCTTGATGCTACCATTGTAGCAAAGGGAAGGAAGCAGAGAGATGGGAAGGAGTTATTGTTCTTGATGTGGTGAGCCCAGGTGGAGCGTCATGTAGACTAGTGGTTTCTTCAGCGTTACTTCATTAGTCCTTGTATTCCTGTGTCTTCTATTACCTCCAAATTGGTGCATTCCTAGTTAGCTATCGAGTAGCTATATAAATGCCCAGTGGTGATGCCCTAAATGCAAAAATCGGAAAACATGGACCAGAACCAGTTTGTATGACCAAAGGCCTGGACAGATTATTGTTGATATTTAATTTACTTCAGCAAACACTATGTTATTATTCTAGGCATCTTTTTCGTGCATATTCAATTTCTAATTATACAAAGATGATGGTATTATGACAATTTGTTTGGCAAATATGATTAGTTTGTAACATGCTGAACAGGCTTGATGGTAGCACCCCATCTTCTGATCGACAAACTCTTGTGGAGAGGTTTAATGACCCTGAAAACACAAGAGTGAAATGCACATTGATATCTACTCGTGCTGGATCTCTTGGTATCAACCTTCATGCTGCAAATCGTGTGGTTCTTCTGGATGGTTCATGGAATCCAACTCATGATCTGCAAGCCATTTACCGGGTTTGGAGGCAAGAGCTTGTAGCCTGTGATGCTTCTTATTTGCATTTTCATATGATAATTTGTTTATTCATGGGGCATATTCTTTCCAGGTACGGCCAGACAAAACCTGTATACGCGTACCGCCTAATGGCACATAGAACAATGGAAGAGAAAATATATAAGAGACAGGTAATAATATCTGCCTGTAGTTCTTAGTTGAATTATGCTAGGTGTTTTTTTTCACCAACTAGTAGGGAAAGGTCAGTCCGTCGGTGTTTCAAAACTTGATGAATATAAATTCGTTGAATATGAATAGGTGACAAAAGAAGGGCTCGCTGCTAGAGTGGTAGATAGACAGCAAGTTTCTAGAACAATCTCCAGAGAAGAGATGTTGCATCTTTTTGAATTTGGTGAGGAGGAATTACTGGAGCAAAATGAGAAGGGTTCTACCATGACTGATTGCGCTCAAGTTGGTACTGACAAGCCCTTGACCTCCAACAGCATTTATTCTGCTGAGCTTAAACCAGTGGACAAGCTCATGGCGAACTTACTCAGTGAACACAATAGGTAATGCTCGACTTATTACTTCTGGTTACTACCTGACAGAATTTCAGTATATTGTACGATCCTAGGACTCTAGTATTTGCATACAATCAAACACGTCTCATTTATTTGCTCTTGATTCCCTTGTGACCTTATACGTTAAATATTAATGTCTGTTTTCTGGGTTTGAATGTATACAACTGGTAACATATGTTTGGCGTTCACAGTTGGATTGCAGGTTACCATGAGCATGAAGCTTTACTTCAAGAGAATGAAGAGGAAAGGCTTACTAAGGAGGAGCAAGATCTGGCCTTGTCAGAGTGGGAGGCATTGAGGAATGCTGTACGTGATCCGGAGAGGAGATCGAATATGAATGCTGTTCCTACCGTCCCCAACCTTGTGCAGCCACCTAAGGTTACCCCTAGAAGCCGGCAACCGCAGCAACCTAAGGCTAATTCAAACAACCAAAAGAAGTGCAACAACTTAACCCACCTGCTGACTCTGAGAAGCAATGGCACGAAAGCAGGGTGCACAACAACCTGTAAAGAATGTGACCAGGAGATTAGTTGGGAGACACTAAATAGAGACGGTAGATCAAGATGATTCTAGATGACTTGTTCTTAGTGGCACTTTAGCTACAGATTTTGTTGGTTCTTTTTGTAAATATATTCTAACGTACAAGTAGTACGCGTACGTTGCGTATCCAAGTATGAATGTATAGAGAAGTATAGAGAGCTATTAAGTCGGCTCCTTTGGTCCACATTGTAGACCACATCACTTGATATTTCACATGATTGATGAAATATAGTTGTGGCAAGATATTTTGCGCTTTGATCTTATTCTATATTCGTTGACTCTACTTGTGTTGAGCTCTTTTTAGCTGTAATTGAGCACTCTTCAGTTGGCTAAAGATTTCATAAATTAGAGGTTTCTTGTTTTCTCCTTTTGCTGAATTCTACATGACTGGTGTGATCAGTGCACAATACCTGACATTTCTTGAAACTATGAACTGCTGAATTCTACATCGTGTTCACCATTTGGAAGATTAAAGAAAGACAACACACTCTGTATCATAAATTTGTGTTTTTCTGTCTTGCAAATCGAGCGTAGGTAATAGTTGAAACTTTGCATGGTTGTACGTTTTAAAGAGAACTAAATACTTAAGCAACGGTTAGCTTGTAAGGAAATCAAGGCCCTGTTTGTATACTGTAGATTCATATAATCCAGAGGTTGATAAGCTGGTGAGGTTGTTTGGCAACCTAAAATAAAAGCGAGTGCATTATTCGTTTTGGATGACAAAAGACATGCAGCCCAGATTATAAGCTGAAATAATATACTTTAGCATACCTTATAGGATTATTATCATATAACCTGGTGATCTAGATTACTCCTATATATAATCTAATTGTTTGTTTTAGCTTAAGGTTAAATAAAGTAGATCATATAAATCTCACGGTTAACAAACATTTTTTTTTGCGAATGCAGGGTTAACAAACATAACTCATTTAAACTTTTCTTTGGGGGCACTGTACCCCATTTTCACCTGATTTCCAGAAATCTGTCAGGCTCCGGACAGGCCCCTTGTTGCCGCCCGGCCGCTGGCCTGGCGATCACCTGCCGCGAGGCACGCGACCACAATCCACCACCCTCAAATGCACGTCGACAGGCGGAGCCGCGGAGCCCGCGTTTTCCGTCGGCCACACATGGGCCCGACGCGACGGCGAGTTCACCGAGGAGACGCAGAAGCGGGAGTTGCCATCGCTGCAGTCTGCAGACCAGCGAGCGCGACGCTGGCGGCGGCGCTGCTGTCATCGATGGCTTCGCCGTGGCCGCCTTCCGCGCCGGTGGTCCTGGACGCACGCGCGTCATGGCAGCCGCATCAGAAGGGCCGGTTCCTGTGCACCGGTACGGCGAATCGAATCCCTCTTGCATGCTACTTCGATTTTATTCCATAAGCACTCGAATCGATTGCAGCGAAGAATTGAAACAAAAATCAAGTATGCAGATGAGAAGGTTTTAATATTACTTGGGTGAAATGGACAAGAATTAATCAAGCAATTAAACACAAATGACACAAATTCATTTGCCACGTCGCTGCCTTGATGTATGTGGCTACCGGCTTCAAACAACAGATATTTAGCATAAACTTAGTACTAGTACATGTAGTATTAGTAAGCTACTACAGTGACTACTTCCACCAACACAAATTACAGATAGAAGTTTATACAGCACTGGGGCACCCAGCTTTTATTGAACTGCTATGGATAGGCATATCAGACGATCTCTTGGAAGAAGATGCTTTCCATCTTGCTGTGCCCTGGAATTTTTTGTCCGTGATTAGGATCTTCAGTCCATCTCTGTTTGAGACTCTGGATATGCCAATCTTAGCACAACCTGCGTACATAAAACAGCTACAGCACTACTAAAACTGCCATCAGATAGGCATTTTTACACTATTGGGAAATCCAGCTTTTATTTAGTGTTGCATCTCACTTCAGAAGATCTCCTTGTAGACAATGTTTTTTGCCATGCCTTCTCGTGGACATTCATCATCAGCAATTAGAATCTTCAGCCCATCTCTGTTTGTGACTCTGGAGACAGCCACATAGAGCTGCCCGTGGGTGAAAACTTGCCTTGGCAGATAGAGTCCGACCTTATTCAGAGACTGGCCCTGGCTTTTGTTAATCGTCATTGCAAAGCACACAGAGAAAGGGAACTGCAGCCTTTGCAGCATAAACGGCCACCTTGGCTCCAATGGTGACATGACGATCCGAGGGATGCATACCTTGTCACCTATGTGTGTTCCTGTTATGATCTGCACTTCGATGATCTTTTCCCCAAGTCGTGTGATTGTCATTCTAGTGCCATTGCATAACCCTGCGCTCTGGTTGATGTTACGGAGAAGCATCACTGGCAGGCCAACTTTCAGCTTAAGCTGGTGGTTTGGAATCCCGGGGTGCTTTAATGTGTTAAGGAACTCCGTTGGGTAATGCATCTCCATTTCATGGTTGTAAGACATCGATTTGGACACACTGTCCTGGCTTAGGTAACTAATCGTATCTCCTTCAATTTGGTCCATGATATACTCATTGATCTCCTTAACATTCTCATTTGTTGCACACAATATCGCTCTTTCTTCCAGGAACTGTTGCTTGCAGCAATTGTCTTGCAGGCCAGGGTAGGTGCTTTCGACGATTTTAGCTTTCGGGTTATCTCCTTTTGGCAGCAACAAGTCATTGGGGATACTAACCCAGTTCTCATCTTCTGAAACTGTCCCTCCATTGCCAATTTGTAGTATCCACTCTGCAAATTCTGCAATCTTGTGCTGCTGTGTCTTTTTGATCGCCAAAGAATTTAGCCGCATATTTTTTGTCAAATTGAATATCTCAAAATGCTGCCAAAGGTATGAGCGTTTAATTGACGCATTTATAGTATGCTCCCTTCTTCCATTCGGTACGACAGGGAGGATTTGCCGGAAGTCCCCTCCTAGGACAACCGTCATCCCGCCGAAGGGCTTTGCACAACTATTCTCATTTTTGAATCTGAGAATGTCTCGTAGGCTCCTGTCAAGTGCCTCAAAGCAGTTTCTATTTGCCATTGGAGCTTCGTCCCACAATATTAGCGATGTCTTCATCAACAGATCTGCCACCTGTGAATCCTGTTTGATGTAGCATGTTGATTCATCTGTCAGGTTCATCGGAATATTGAACACTGAGTGTGCTGTTCTACCTCCTTGAAGCAGAAGCGCTGCAATACCACTGGAAGCAACTGCTAGTACTATCTTCCCTTCTGATCGTAGCCTTGTTGTGATTGCTTTCCAAAGGTATGTCTTCCCTGTACCACCATAGCCATCAACAAATATTAGTTTCCCCAATGATTGGTCTGCTGATTCAATTATTGCATTGAAAGCCTTTTTCTGATCTGAGTTTAGATTCTGTAGTATTTGGAAGTGCTCATCCTTCATCTTATCTTTATCATAGTTCAATTCTTCATATATAAGTCTGTTTTCAGCATTGCTGAATGTTGCCATATTTGGCAGATCTATTCCAGGGTACTCCTTCAGTGACTTTCCAGCTTGTTCCATTAGCTTCTCAATTTGAATCAAAGCATGTGTTCTTTTATGGGAAGGCGTGAGGTGGGGAATCGAAGTCTGTGTTTGTTCTATGCCTCTAGAGAGCGCCTCCCAGTTTGAATCCCAAAATTTCTCTGGGTCAATAATCTCACAATTGCAAAGAATGGTTGCAAACAATTGCCGTATTTGCACCCCCGATGCCCAGCTGGATGCTTCTTTGATACAATCTCTCCACTCATTGTCATCATTCAGTAATCCCAGTGCATGACATGCTGATTTGTAAGATGAGTACACAACTCCATCAACAGTCCTGATGTCTTCAAATGATGTGCACCCCTTTGCAGTGTTGAGAAGCATTCTGAGATAATACTTTTCTCCACTTGCTGGGTGCGCATTGTAGATCCTGCCAATTTTCTCTCCACTCATTCGTCTGCACCACTTCTTTTCTTTACTATGCCATACCCACCGTGTAGGAAATTCCGAGTATGTTAATTCCCTGGCGTCTTTATGCTTTTTGTTCATCTCCATCCACTCAGTAAACATGGTGACCCCTGATCCTGGTTGGTTTATGATTTCCTCTAGGTTTGTCGAGTCAGGAAAAATCACTTCTTGTTCATTCTCCTTATGGAACCGTAGCCTCTGTACCGACGGTTCTTGGTAGTTTAGATTAAACCTGAATATTCTCCAACAAGCTTCAAGTGCTGTTATATATCTGCATCCTAGGTATGTTTTAATCTCGTCGTTTGTCTTTGCAAGACCTTTTTCTGCAACCACTGCTGTTGCTTGGTCTTCACCTTTGTGGATATCTTTGAATAAGTATTTGATTGATCTAGATCTAGTGAACCACTCCACATTGATATGTGCTTGGAACTTAACTAGGAGATCCTTGTTGTATGGTACAACAAATCCATTATTCATCTTGACCTGACCCTTTTGTACCTGTCTTCCATCATCTCGTCTCCTATATATTGGGAGATCCTGTTCATCAATTGTTGTCTCGTCACACAAGTTTTTGGGGAAGTTATTAGTGCATTTATAGTCCACCATGCATGGTGACTTCGGATTTGCCTCTCCACATGGTCCATGCATCATAAAACTCGTGACGGCTTCAAATGTTTCCGGATCCTTTTCCTTATCAGGGATCTCAGCACATATTAATTTATCAATTTCTGAGGGCTTGAGGTACTTCTCACTTTTTTTAAGAAAGATCAATATATGGGCATGTGGAAGTCCCTTCTTCTGGAATTCTATTGTGTAAATAACTGCATTGATTTATATTGTGTCAGCAAGTGAATGTGAATAGATAGCATAATACACACATATCAGTTGTTGGTGCTTTTCCCCATACTTACTTGCTTTAGTCTTTCCAAAATGTTGCCTTTCCTTAATATCCATCATTAGCTCCTTCAGTTTTAGCATGAACACGCGAACTATAATATCAGGGCGCTCAGCTGGCTTCTGGTTCCCACATTCATCTAGCATGCACTGAATCTCTGGCCACTTAGGATTGCAAGTGAATGTTACAAACAAATCCGGGTATCCAGCCCAACGGCATACTGCCATCGCATCTTGGTAGTTCTGTTCTTTGCATCTGTGACTTCCTGTGAAACTTGCTGGGAGTACTATCCTCCTCCCTACCTTTTCTGTTCTTGTATCTCCTTTTCTGATTGCATCTCTTAGTCCAGCAAAAAGTTCTGTTCGTAGGGCTCCCTGATTTTGTCTGATCCAGTCGAGCCTGCTTTGTTCAATGCATGCATATGCATCAACTAGGAACTGCATGGACAGATTTCCGCTCTGTAGCATCAGCATTGATTGATCTGAGCGCTGTTGGAGGCGGTAAGCATAGTATTCCAGCATACTAATGTATTTCTTGCCCTTGCTTACACCGTTTTCATTGTATCTTATGCGACGTGTATAACCATCTTCCCCATATGGAAAAATCAATGGGTACTGCAAGGCCATAAACTTTGGATGGATTTCTGAAATCCTTTTAGGCTTCATATCTTTGTACTCAAGGACAATGTCTCGTCCATACCTTTGTTTGGTTGGATCTTTGACCACCAAGGCAGCAATTTCCGATACTGATGGTGTGTTGTATTGCCTCCCATCTTGTTCCCTATTGCCAAGTAATCGAAGAGTTACGTTATGGAAGTCACGGTCTTCAAATCTTTCTCGTGCCATTCGGAATGACTGTGCAAGCGTGTTGTTCTCATTGAGCATTGTTATTAGGCCCATGACAATACTTTCATCTAACGGGGCACTGCGTTCACCCGATCTTGACACTGCAATCCTATTCTTTATCTCATTCTCTGTATCATATACGTACAATTGTTGAAATCGAGGCTTTTTACCTTCTTCAGGTAGCAGAGTTCCTATGTGGTGGTAGTTCTGGCCCATCAATCGAAAAACATAAGGTCCACGCCCTTTGTTTATGTTTTTATCTACAATCCCCCCCATTGATGTGAATGCAAACATGGAGTTGTACGAACGAACATTCTGTCGGTAGTTTGCTGATGTTTCCCCTCCATCTTCAGCCAACAAACTTTGAAGGTAACTTGGTGGTTCTTTCATTGGTGGCAAGGATATCTTCCCTTGTTTGCAGCACAGCCCAAAGGACGGTCCTGTGCTTCCATTAGATTTTACTCTTTCTCCATGCCACATAATTGCATGGCAGTGCTGGCAGATGCTTGTTGGCCCTCCAAAATCCCATATCTTACTAGGACCTGCATCACTAGTTTTGTTTTTTTCATTTCCACTGATTCTATTTCGTTTTCTTCTCCTCATGAGTTGAATGTGTTCTTTCCTTTTCCTTCTTGCTGTTCTTGCTAATTGTTTCGACCGTCCTGATCTAATCATCTGGTTGGCTATTGGTGCGCTGGTTACAGCTGTACTTTCATCTCTACTAGTTCGATTACGCTTCATGCCCCTCGTAGGTTGAAGTCGATCTGTCCACTTCACCCGATCTGCTCTTGTTAATTCTACTGACCACTTTGCTTCCATAGTTTGATCTTGTACTTATTTATTTCTCCTTTCTTCTGAGAGATTACTTGTGTCCGTACTGATGCTTTTATGGATTTTACTGTTCTTTCTTGTTGTCTGAACTCTAACACACGCGAGAACACAAGTGGATTTTGGTGCTGCGGGAGCGGCAGCTTTTCTGTGTTAATCTTGCAGAATATAAATAGACCTATGTACATGCTAACTCCCCGGTGATGGAGTAGTGGCCGGGGATCCAGGCCATGATGGCCGCACTGCTCGGGGCCATGAGCACCACTAACATGCCCCTGGTCAAACTCTAACTGACCACTAACTTGAGCTCGGCTCACTAACAGAATTGAGCACGACACTCCTACTGCTGAAACAAAACAGAACAGAAAAACACCTAACTAGATACAAGCGCAAAGGATTAGCTAACAATCTCCCCCTAAGCCTTGCGCATTTGATCAACTTGGACCACTCCAATCCTAGCTCGAAGCTCCTGGAAACGAACTCGCCCGAGTGCCTTTGTGAGAATGTCTGCGAGCTGGTCCTTTGTACTGACGAAACTGACGCTGATAGTTCCATGTTCAACACACTCGCGGATGAAATGATATCGTACCTCAATGTGTTTGCTCCGCTCGTGGTGGACCGGATTCTTGCTCAGCGCCATGGCGGACATGCTGTCCATGTTCAGCTCGACTGCGTCAGGCTCCTTCCCTCTGAAGTCGCCGAGCAATCGAGCCAACCAAATTGCTTGGGTGGCCGCCGCATACTCTGCCTCGCAGGAAGACAGAGCCACCACTCTCTGCTTGAGTGATTGCCAACTCACAGGCCCGCCGAGGAAGAAGATTGCCCCGGAAGTGCTCTTGCGAGTGTCCACATCACCAGCGTGGTCGGAATATCAGCTTCGCGTCCATCGATCCCCGCTTGAAGTAGCAGCCGTAGTGGATTGTACCGGCGATGTAGCGGAGGATCCTCTTCACGGCGGCCATGTGCTCCTCGGTTGGCCGCTGGAGGAATCGACTCACATACCCGACCGCAAACGCAATGTCCGGCCGAGTGTGGACCAAGTAGAGCAAGCTCCCGACGATGCGCCGGAACAGAGTGGCGTCCACCTCCGCCGCCGTGCTGTCGCGGCTGAGACGGAGACGCTCCTCCATCGGAGTGTGCGCCGGATTGCACGCACTCATCCCGGCGACCTCCAGAATCTTCTTGGCGTAGCTCCCTTGGCTTGCCGCGATGCCGCCCTTGTCCTGCCGCACCTCTATGCCGAGGTAGAAGGTGAGCAGGCCAAGGTCGCTCATCTTGAATTCCGCTTTCATCTCTTCCTTGAATCGCCGGATTTCACCTTCCGACGAGCCGGTGATCACAAGGTCATCAACGTACACGCCGACAAGGAGTCGAGTGCCGTTGCTACCTCGCCGCCCGTACATGCCGGCCTCATGGGGACTTTGTTCGAACCCCAGAGTCTTCAGCGTACCGTCGAGGCGCGAATTCCACGCGCGCGGAGCTTGACGGAGCCCATAAAGCGCCTTGTGCAGGCGCAGCACCTTCCCTTCTTGCCCTGCGACAACGAACCCAGGTGGCTGAGACACATAAACTTCCTCGCGCAGCACTCCATTCAGAAAGGCGGACTTCACGTCCATGTGATGAACACTCCAATCAGCTTGCGCGGCGAGAGCGAGAAGCAGGCGCACGGACTCGAGGCGGGCGACAGGGGCGAACGCGTCGTCGTAGTCGACGCCGGGCTGCTGCACGTACCCCTTGGCGACGAGGCGGGCCTTGTGCTTGACGACGGCGCCAGCCTCGTTCCGCTTCAATTTGTACACCCACTTGAGCCCGATTGGGCGGTGGCCGCGCGGCAGATCGACGAGCTCCCAGGTGCGGTTCTCCTCCACCGAGTTCATCTCCTCTTCCATCGCTGCGCGCCAAGCCGCGTCCTTGTCCGCCTCTGCGAAGGTGTTCGGCTCGCCGGTGCTCGTGAGGTGGAGCTCGTCGCCGGTGAAGCGAGGCGCCAACCCCGGAGCCGCCGCGCCGTCAATCACGTCGTCGATCCGACGATAGCGGACAGGAGAGTCGTCGTGGTGGGCGTCCAGGCGGTCGTCGTCGTTCGGTTCAGGCGTGACGAAGACGGGCGATGCCGGTGTACCCGCCGCCGCAGGGGATGCCGCCGCAGGGGAACCCAGCGGAGACAGTGTGGGCGTGCGCTGCGGACTCCCAGCCAGCGATGGCGAGGCCGCAATCCGCTCCCCCTCATCTTGACGCGGCGCGTCGGTGTAGCTCACCACCTGCTCGACGGTGAAGTCGCCGCCGATGCCCTGTTCTCCTTGTGCTTCCGCCGCCCAGTTCCAGCCCACAGCTTCGTCAAAGATGACGTCGCGGGACACGACCACGCGGCCGGTGGCAGGGTCGAACAACTTGTAGGCCTTGGCACCTTCAGAGTACCCGATGAACACCATGGCGCGGCTGCGGTCCTCCAGCTTGGACAGGTTCGGCTTGGTGTTCTTTGCATAAGCCAAACAACCAAAAGTCCGAAGAAAACTCACCGCGGGCTTGCTTCCCGTCCATGCCTCGTACGGCGTCCGTCCGTCCAAACTCTTCGTCGGGGCGCGGTTCAAGAGGAAGACAGCGGTGTGCACTGCCTCCCCCCAAAACCTTGCCGGTACGCCGCGCTGCTTCAAGAGCGCGCGCGCGGTGGAGAGCACCGACTGATTTCGCCGCTCCACTACCCCGTTCTGCTGGGGGGAGTAGGGAGCGGTGAAGTGCCGCCCAACGCCGCGATCGGCGCAGTAGCGCGCGAATTCGGCGGAGGTAAACTCCCCGCCGTTGTCCGTGCGAAGTACGCGCAGCTTGCAATTGCTATGCACCTCAGCTGCTTCCTTGATCCGCTTGATCGCTGCGCCCGCGTCGCCTTTCGCCGTCAGCAGCTCGACCCACATGAAGCGGGACATGTCGTCGACGAGGAGCAGGATGTAGCGCCGGCCGCCAGGCGTCGCCGGAGTGACGGGGCCGCAGAGATCTCCATGTACAAGCTCGAGCGGAGACGTGGCGCGGTACTTGGCCGCGGTCGGGAATGGCGCACGGCGGTGCTTCGTAGTGATGCAGGTCTCACAGAGCTGCTCCACATGCTCCAGATCGGGCAGCCCGCGAACCATGTCGTGGCGCGCCATGCGCTTCAGCGCATCGAAGCTGATGTGACCGTAGCGGTCATGCCACAGCTAGGCGTCGCCGTCCGCCCCTGTTCTGGTGGCGAGGCAGATCGGCCTGGCGATGGCGAGGCGCAGAACGTAGAGGCGATTGGGGCCGCGCGTCACGCGCGCGAGGAGGCGACGTTGGCGGTCCCAGATCCGCAGCACGCCACCCTCGATCTCGACCTTGGAGCCGCACTCATCAAGTTGACCCACCGAGATGATGGAGTTCTTGAGGCGCGGAATGTAGTACACCCCGTCGAGCGCCTTGTGTTCGCCGTCTCTGCCGGAGAAGATGATCTTCCCTCGGCCGCGGATGTCGACGAGGCTGCCGTCGCCGAAACGCACGTCGCCAACCACGTTCTGGTCCAGCTCGGAGAAGTCCTCGCGGCGGCCCGTCATGTGGTTCGTGGCGCCAGTGTCCAAATACCAGCCGTCGTGGCGCTCGGTGTCGTCGGTGGAGCCGAGGTAGACTTGTGCGCGCGGTTCGTCAAGGTGGAGCAGAGAAGTGACCTGCGCCATGAACAGGGCTGGTTCCTCGTCGTCCTCCTCGCGGGTCAGGTGGGCTTGCTCGCGGCGCGGCAGTGGCGCCGCCGCGCGGCAATCCTTGGCCCAGTGACCTTTGCGCCCGCAGCGCATGCACTTGTCGCCGTCGGTGGTCTCCTTCCCGCCACCGGAACCGCCGGAGTTGGCGGCGCCGTCAGCCTTCTTCTTCCGCTGTCCGCGGGGACGGCGACGCGTGCCGCCGGACTTGCCGGCGTTGGACTTGCCGCGCGAGTCCGCCGACTGACGCTCCTTCTGCCGAGCCAGCCACTGCTCCTCAGTGAGCAGCAGTGTGCCGCCCGTGGACGGAGCAGGGGCGTCGTCGCCGTCGTCGCGGTCCTCCACCGCCTTGAGCCGCCCGGTTACATCTTCTATGGACAATTCCGACAGATCGAGAAGAGTCTCAATTGAAATTGCAATCTGGGCAAACCTCTTTGGCACGATGCGCAGGTACTTCGCCACCACCTTCTCCGGATCTTCCGGGTCGCCGAGGACCTCGAGCTGGTGCACGATCTTGGCGAGCCGCTGCGCGAAATCATCAATCTTCTCGCCGTCGCGGAAGGCGATGTTCTCGAATTCACGCCGGACTCGCTGCGCCGACGCCTTCCGCACCCGCTCCGAGCCGAGACGCGAGTCCTCCAAGGCCTCCCACGCCTTCTTGGCGGATGCCTTGGTGGCGAGAGAAGACGCCATCTCCAGCGGCACGCCGCGGAGGATGGCCTCCATGGCCATCTGGTCTTCCATCTCGTCGTCGGTGCCGCGCTCGATCGCAGCCCAGAGGCCGCGCGCGCGCAGCATGACCTTCATCATCAAGCACCAATCTGTGTAATTGGTCTTCGTGAGCATGGGGAACTGCCCACTCACCTCCCGCACCACGCGTTGGACGATGACATCGCCGTCGCGGCCGCCGCGCCGTCCGCGGCGACGAGGAATAGGGGAGGGAGACGGTTGCCGGAGCTCATTCCGGCGGAACGGCCTCGACTCCGCTGACGGGCTGCGCCTTCCTCCACCAGCAACCGAACCGGCATGGGACTGATCAGATCCTGCCTGGGACGGGTGGGAGGAGGCGCGCGCGCGCGGAGGAGGCGACGGCGTCACCATGGCTCAGGAACAGAACACAGCTCTGAATACCAAATGTTGTCTGAACTCTAACACACGCGAGAACACAAGTGGATTTTGGTGCTGCGGGAGCGGCAGCTTTTCTGTGTTAATCTAGCAGAATATAAATAGACCTATGTACATGCTAACTCCCCGGTGATGGAGTAGTGGCCGGGGATCCAGGCCATGATGGCCGCACTGCTCGGGGCCATGAGCACCACTAACATGCCCCTGGTCAAACTCTAACTGACCACTAACTTGAGCTCGGCTCACTAACAGAATTGAGCACGACACTCCTACTGCTGAAACAAAACAGAACAGAAAAACACCTAACTAGATACAAGCGCAAAGGATTAGCTAACATTTCTGCTCCTCTTGAGTTAAAGCGGTGTTCTTTTTTTTTTTTCTTCACACTTGCTTCCGACACTCAAATCTTATTTCCTGGGCCTCTTTTTGGTGTCATCGTTGGCCATTGCTTTCCTGCATACCGGTGACATTTCAATGGACCGACAGAAGAAAAACCGATGTGCAATATAAGCAAAAATATCTAGGATGCATGTTATATTTTTGGGCTGGAAATAATAGTTCACATTAGCTTTTGAGTGGTAGAATGAAATAAACAAATTTGATTAAAGCAAACCTCTTGGGGATAAAAAGTCAATGAACCTAGTTAGCACAAATTAGCAACAGACTAGTAAAGTACTAGTGATGCTCGTCAAATTTTAGCTGACGTTTTGAGTTATTTGTCTAATATTTCTGATGTCATTGACTAATCTGCTTGTATCATTTGCCCTACTATATAGCACATCAATGACCAGGCAGTTGCCATAGGAACCAGAATTCCGATGGATGCCACAGGAGCACGATATCCCGCGTGCGTACGCCATTTTGAGCCTTTCCTTTGATTGTTTTGGATTACTTTCTAATTAGTTTAAAGGATCCAGCTATTTGCAAGAAGCATATAGCGTCATGAACCGGATCCTGGAGCCTGGACCTACTGGAAGAAATGGTTTAGGAGTGTTCATTGCATACATACTTTTATTCCTTAGTTTTTTGAGGACACTACTTTTATTCCTTATTAAGACCAATCTAAAGCTCAGATCAAATTGAAGAAAGTAGTTTGACAGCAATTGCATGTCTTCCATCAACCATGCATGCACAAAGAAGTCAAGAATATTTTCCTCTAAGGCATGCCTTGCTCTAAACATCCAAGAACAAATACCTTTAGTTGCCCTGATCTCCTTGCTCCGAATGAAGCTGCATGCATGCTCTGAAACACTTGAAAGCCGGCCCTATATGACTGAAAAAGGTAAGAGCAATAGATGAGTTCATTAAACAACACATGAGTATTGTAATGCGAGGACGAAAGTGTAGTATATTGCTTGTACCTGCTGGTTGCTTCTCTGAGGCGGTCTGTTATTGCTCAATTTTGTTTAGCGCAGATGGTGGTATCCTCTTGAATGCTGAATGATACTGCACTCTAAGTTTGTTTTCGATTTTTTTTTTTCACTGCAGTGGATGCGTTGTCCCCTCGCAGGCTACACTGAGAGGGCAACGAATGCAGGCTCCAAGGGAAGAGTGGAGAACGGAAAGGGGGCGTTTGTGCCCTCAATCCTCATTGCATATGTCCATTTCATGATCTCACAGAGGTCCCTAATTGTTTAGTTTTTCACACAAATACCCCGCTCTCTTAAGAAATTGCAAAATTAACCCGTCAGGAAGTGACCGTCACGGCACACGTGTAACTCTCCGCCTTACCGGCCCTGCGGTGGGGGGGCACTATTGTCACGCTGTCCACCTGCGAGCGACTCGTGGTACGTAAGCACTGTACAATGCGAATGTCATGTCAAAAGCTGGGCTGACCCGATAAACTTTGGGCAGGTACCGCAAGCGACACATGACACATTGTTATTGTCTTGTGGTATACTCATAGCTACTCCTAAATTGATTGCTTGATGCATTGATACGGCATGTGGATATTACACCTAAATTTGTAGTTGATGATTCAAAAAAAAAAATGTATGATGGATTGATCTTTACTCTCTTTTTTCAGGTTTTGTTTGGAATGCAAGAATTTCACAGAAATTATATAAAAATTTCACAGAGAAAATTTTGATTTCATAAGCAAAACGCATGATTCGAATGGAAGACTTTGAGAGAACAGATTTTGGACCACTGAATTGAAGC
The DNA here is from genome assembly GCA_012490785.1 of Eragrostis nindensis. Lineage (NCBI taxonomy): Eukaryota > Viridiplantae > Streptophyta > Magnoliopsida > Poales > Poaceae > Eragrostis > Eragrostis nindensis. The sequence goes on along the minus strand of JAAXCT010001160.1, from coordinate 77,993 downwards.
TAAATATTAGTAACCTCTAATTAACCATGCTTGATGCTTCACAGCCACGCAGCTGTGCCTGTTACGTGCACGCTCCTTGGATTCTTTCTGCGCCTTGTCTTCTGGCAGCACTGCAGGTGAAGTCTTGTCGACATTTGCCCGGAACCGTAGGTCTGATTCTAGGCCTGGCGCCCTAGCTAGGGGCACAAACATTGTCCTCTTTTCCTTTCTCTTTGTGATTGTTTCTTTACCGTCATTTTTTTCCCCATTACACGGTAGTACAACTTTTCTTTACCGTCAATTATTCCTGCAGGTATTTGTTTGGTTGTTCCACAGCACAAATTCTGAGATTTTGTTTAGATTGTAGCCAATTCAAAAAAGGTTCTAAAACAATCATGCTGTTTCAAACCTCCTTTAAAGCAATAATTACAGCATGCCAAAGATTGAAATCTCGAAAAAACCAAAAAACCGATACCGATAAAACCAAGGTGGTTGCCAACAAAACCGAACGAAAATCGAATATGCTACAGTACATAGGTTTGGTTTTTATTGATAACTGATTGTACCTAGATCACCCTAAAGTTTAAAACGATTGACTTTGACCAAAGGTAGAAATGTTTATATTCTGATACGGAGGTAATAAAAATGTGTATTGGGAAGTGAGAATGACAAGTAATTTAAGAAAAACTGTTAAAGTCTAAACTCATTTGTTCGACTCTTACAATCAAAAGATCTACTAATAATGACTAAAATCATGGTGATTCATCTATCAATCCAACGGACTAAAACACTTGGTCGGCATAAAGTTGGACAAATGGGTTGTACGTGAAGCGTTTTTCAAAATAAAGCAACTCTATTCTTTGACCATTCCTCAAATTTTGCTCAGCATGTTTCCCATGCATCGATCATATGCCCCGTTTTATTCTGGTTGTACTCTTGTTGAAGAGTAACAGATATGCTACTCTTGTTTGTTTCATTTCCAAGCATTTAGTGTGGACGGCTAAGCATCTGTATTGGATGTATATCTAACCGTCTAAGATCTTCTTGTCCTTTTTTAACATAAAATTGTTTCACCTTCAAAAAATAATGTTTAATGTGCATTAATTTGTTCCATTAGACATGATTAAGAACTATGCAAGTTACTAGTCATCTATCTAGAACTAAATGTTCTAGCTTCAATTAAACAATATTTTTTCTTTACAAAAAAATTGTTTCACTCGTACATTTTATATGTTTCAAAAATAAGTCTGAAAGATTTATTAAATTTTAAGCATCTCAGAACTAGCAAATCTCTAATGAATACTGGTCTCATGTTAGGGAACACTCTAATCTCAAGAGTTCATAAAATCGCTCAACATAATTACTTTCTTTTAGAGGTGATGAAGCAAGATTTCCTGAATCCGACTCATACAGGAGTATGGGTTTGTGCGTGGGGCGTATCTGTGCTTCCAAATAAACCAAAATCTTCCAAATCTAGTAAAAATCAAATAATGGCCCTCGCGTACTGAAGTTGCGTTTAGCAGAGGCTGCACTGACATTTTTCTGCTATTTTTGTTACAAAATTCTAGTGTAGTAATAGTAGAAACACAAACCGTACATCTTTTATCTTGCTAACCGAGTCCGTATAATTTTGAAATTTTGCAACACTTAAACTGTCACTAGTTTGTAACGAATTGGAATGCAAACAAAAAAAAAACGACCCGATTTCCAGAATTCTGATAAGCTTCGCAGGCCTGGGGTGATGCGGCCGCTGCCCCGGCGATTAACGGCCACGGCCCGCGTTTTGCATCGGCCTGCGGCCCGACGCCCACGACCAGTCCACTGGGGTGACGCGGTTGCTGAGGTCGCCGGCTAGCGGAGCGTGGTGCTGGCGGCAGTGTGCTGTGCCTGTGGCCGCCGCGGCCGCCTTCCATGGTAGCTAGTGGACGCAGCTAGGGCTGGACTACCGAGCCGGCTCGGCTCGGCTCGGTCCAGCTCGTTAGGATAACGAGCTGGCTCAGCTCGGCTCGTTATCTTAACGAGCTGGAATGCTGGCTCGGCTCGGCTCGTTACGAGCTTGAGATGGCTCGCGAGCTAGCTCGTTAAGCTTGTCATCGCTCGCTTCGAGCATTTTCACTACGATCTGGAGAAGAAGACAACAACCACGGCATTTGGTACATCTTCATGCTCTTGAGCATCATGGCGCGATGGGCGGGGAGGCAGAGGCCGTCTCGCGAAGGTGGTCGCAGCCAGGAGGGGAGAGGCCGGTGCTGTGGACGAACGGCGGAGAGGGAGCCGGCGCCACCGTGTGAGGGGAGGTGGAGGGACGGCACCCCCGCGTGAGGTGGATGACGGTGGCATCGCCCGACTTGAGTTGCCGGCTGCCGCGCATCGCGCCGTCTATCCGCGATTTGGATCTTGAGTCGGTCCTCTTCCGTCGTCGCCATCGTTATGGGAAGAGCGGTGAGGATAATAAGCTCATGTTCGCTATGAGTTTTGGCGTTGATGGCTGCAACGTTGGTGACAGAGGGAAAGGGAGAGGGGAGTGTTGCGACGGAGAAAGGAGGCACCGGCAACCTCACAGAGCTCCATCGGGCAAACCTCTCCCTTTTCCCACTACAACGAATGTGACTTTCTATGACATTTTCCTGATGACAACATATCGTTATGTCATAAAGCTTGTTAGGTTTATGACATTTTTGAGGAAATATGGTGTTTTATGACAAAACCCAAGATATGTCATTAAATTTGACCGCAAAATTGTCATAAATCAAGACGCCATTATATTATGACAAACAAAAATGTCATAATTGGCAAAAAATAAATGTCACAACAGTTATGACAAACATGAATTGTCATTAGCAAATTTTCTTTATTTTACAGCAAAATTTATGACAGATATGAATTGTCATTAAGTGGCACACTTGTCAAGTACTTGTAATGCGGGACCCACATATATTTTTTATTTGAAAAATAAAAGCAAAATGTAATTGATAAAATGTGAGTTTTTGTTGAATAATTTTTTAGATCATGTCAAGTGGCCCACCTGTGGTTTGGTCCCACAACATGTCAAGTGGGACCCACATGTCATGTTTTAAAAAAATAAAATATTGCAAGTAATGCGAGAGATTAAGCACAAGAGCACTAAAAAGGCAACAACCCTAAAAATAAAAATATAATTTGAGATGGGACCCACATTTTATTTTTTTAAAATATATAACAAAATGTAATTTTTACTTTTTTAAAAAATAAAATTTGTGCTAAAAATTGAACCCAGATGTAACGAAAGCAAAGAAAATTTCTTTGATTCATTTAGGATGTTAACATTTTTATTAGACAAAAGAGTTATTTTCCAAATTAAATTAGATAATATAGGTTATAATAAATTTTATTGATGCATTCATGTTGGAGTAGTTTGCGGTAGGGATTTTATTGTATTGAAAATGTATTTAAAATTTTGTTAGAAAACGTTTTCGTTTGAGGTAGAAAATAGGAGAGGAAAGAGAAATAGAAAAGGAGAAAGAAAATCCCGGCCAGATCATGGGCTGAATCTTACTCCCCGGCCCATTCATCCTCTTTTCCTTTTCTTTTCTTCTTTTCTTTTCCCACTGGGCCGGCCTCCTTCTCTTTCTTCCCGCGCGGCCCACTTTCTCCTCCCTCTCGTGGCCCATGCCCGCGCCAGCCCAATTGGCCCACCAGAAAAAGAAAATCCTTTCTCCATTTCGTGGGCCGCCTCTTTTCTTTTCCTTTCTTGCCGGCCCACTCCTCTTTCTTTCTTTTTCCCCCCTTGCGCCAGACCCCGGCCCAACTCCACTCCTCTCTGGCCCAGCAGCAGCCAGCCCGCTCTCCTCTCACCGTGCCACCGACATGTGGGCCCCACCTGTTCTTCTCCAGTTCTTGGCCCCCAGCTCTTTTTCTCAATTTGATTCATTGCTGAATTTTGAAAGTTGTATATATTTCACAAACGAAGTCCAAATAACCTCGTTTTTTTTCCTACGCGTTGATAAAAATATTATCTACCCATTTGTAGAATATATGGAACTGCTTTATATGATATATCTGCGCCGTATCACCAAATAACTGCTGGCCATTTTTTATCAATTTTTTTGTTATTTTTGTAAATCTCGAAAGAAAATGTTTCTGGACATGAATTTTTGTGGAGATGGAGAATTGAAGCACCTCTACACAAGAGAATTATGTTACAATTTTTTTGAAGCTTTTGTTGAGGACATTGTTCACTTATAGTTGAACTTGGATGATAGTTTCATGAGATGTGTCCAGAGTTGTCCACTGTGAACACACTTTGGTGGATTTTTTTTCAAAAAAATTAACCAGAAATCCCATGGGTTTGGGTTGACATGGAACAGCCACAAACCAAAAATCAGCTGAAAATTCGGTATATTTCGTGAGATAAAATTTGACAAAATAATTGAAAAATGCACTCATTTCTTCTTTTTTTAATATCTCACGAAGTTTGTTGCAACTTCGAGTGGAATTTGGTAAGAATGTGTATCTGATTGATACAAATGAACACTAATTTTGGTGGAATTTTTGAAAATCTTTTTTATATGTATCATTTTTAAAATACTAATTTTTGATACTTCTCACATAACTCATTTTTGAGTAAGCATCGATGTTACAGCGTTTCTAAAAAATCCCAAAACATTATATGTGACGTTCATGAAAATGATATAAATACTCAATAAACTTGAGGCCATAAATATATTTATTTCTAGCTATAAAACAGATAAACTTAAAGCAGAAAATAATTTTTTATTTAGAATCGTCACAGACCTAGGCTGGCTGGGCCTAGCAAACTCCAGCCCAGCCGGCCTTTAGGTTTTCTTGGCCCGTTTAACGCTCTGTGATGACCGTCGGATCAAATCCGATGGCTGTCTTCTCCTCTAGCTCGAATAAAAGTGGCGTCCGTCCTGAAACCCTACCTCCAATCAGCACTCTCCACTTCGCTCTCCTCCACCCACGGCAGCAAGGAATTTCGCCGCCACCCGCGCCCTCGCGAGATCCCTCCTCACAGCCGCCCCTGCCACCCCGGCGACGATGACGAGGTCGGCGGCAAGCTGGCGGGTCGTGATGGGGCTCCTAGATGATGACTCTTGCTCGGCCTCAGGCGGATCCAGCGACGAAGGCGGCATGGATCTGGCAGGCCTAGATCCCGGCGAGGTGGCACGGGCACAGCTTCGACGGCACGACGGCGACGGCGACCGGCTGCCCCTGCTTCCCCAATGATGAGGAGGACGTCCCGGCTTACCCGGCGGCGACGACGACGACCCGGCTGCCCCTGCTTCCCCGATGACGAGGAGGACGACCCAGCTGCCCCTGCTTTCCCCACGAAGAGGAAGACGTCCCGGCTTCTCCGACGACGACGACCCAGCATCCCGGGCTTTCCCAGCTGCGACTCCTCCATCCCCTAAAGACAGAAGCAAACCCTGTCTTTCTTACCATGTGATTCTGTTATCTCTGCAGGTGTTCCAGTTGTGCCAACACCTGAAGGTAGGTTCTTTGAATGTGAGCCTGGATTTCAATTCATAGGAGTCAAGTTTCATGCTAGAAGTTGGACTTACTGAGTGGTATGATAGCTACCAGTGACTCATTCCTCACAGTAGCAGCAGTAGTGGAGTTCCTTCATTTGCTCTTTACAGCAGTTCCTTCATTTCGTCTGCTATTATAGTTGACCAGGGTCTCCAAATTGACTTTCTTACATAGTGAATATCCACTTGTGCCACATTGTCAGTACATAAAAAATTGGGAAACTTGACATTCGATTGACATGTTTTCTTCTCTGTTTAACAGGTGTTCTGCAGGATGTTAGCTGACCTTGTTTCTTCTCTGTTAAACAGAAAGCTCATCAGGATTTTAGCTAATTTTATTCTTTTGAACTGGTGAGTTTGCTTTTCCTAATCTGGATAATACATTCATGGCTGTTGTTGGCATGTCTGCCTGCTAGTGCTAGTGCTGCCCCCTCCTGGTTGCAAGATTGGAGTATCTGTATGTTCATAATAGAAGGAACAATAGTAAAATCTGTGAACTTAATCACCTTTCTTTCCGGATGCACTTCAAATTCCATGCGACCATTTTGCAATTCGTTTAGTAACTATAAAGTTCAGTCTTTATATCTATTGAGCTGAAACTCGGTATTGATATATTGACTAAAATTCATGGGTTATTGCAAATTCGGACTGTCATAGTATTCGAAAATAATTTAACAGTTTGGACTTACCTTAAATTCATTAGCCTTGCATTTACTGCCTTAAATCATCCAAACTCTTACAACGCTTTGGTGTCACTGCAGCTAAAACAAGACAATTGCATAGACAACCAAGGAAAGTTAGCGCTTGTGAAGACTCTCGGTCGTTCTGTTCACTTTGGGGAGTGCTAACTCTTGAGATGGAGGTATTGTGTTGGTTATTTTTGTGTGATTTATGTGGCTGCATCTTGACAAGCTCTTTCTGATTTGTATGCTAAAGAGGTGTTGAGATGTGAGACTTATGTAGTGTCAGAATTGCAATGTGCATGTGACCTGGGTAGTGTACAAATCTTTATGTGATGTGAGAAGCACAAATCTGTATGCGATGTGAAAACATTTTCTGACTGTGATGACATTATTGGCTGATTATCTGTATAGAGGCCTTAATCTATATATCCTTTACTTTGGAGGTTAATATGTTTTTCTGTGTATTTAGGCTTGGCTTAGCTGTATTGAGTTGGGCCTGGAGGAACGGGCCGGCAGAGAAATAGTGGGCCTGTAAATTATTGAGCTCAGCAAGATGGGCCAAAAAATAAATGGTTCGGAATAAATAATGGCCTGCAAATTAATTGGGTTGAAAGTAAAAAGGCATACGAATTTGGTGGGCCAAAAGTTAAAAGGCCTGCAAATTTGGTGGGCCGAAAGTAAAAAAGGCTTACGAATTTGGTGGGCCGAAAGTAAAAAGGCCTGTGAAATTAATAGGCCAAAAGTTAAAAGGGTCTGCGAAATTAGTGGGCCAAAAGTTAAAAGGCCCGCGAAATTAATAGGCTGAAAGTAAAAAAGCCCTTGAAATTAATGGGCCGAAAGATCAAAGGCCCGTGAAATTAATGGGCCGAAAGTAAAAAAGCCCTTGAAATTAATGGGCCGAAAGATCAAAGGCCCGTGAAATTAATGGGCCGAAAGTTCAAAGGCCCGCGAAGGTAATGGGCCAAAAACCAGCCAGGTCCGGTTCAATAGGTAATGACAAATTTATAGGTGTCATAAACTGATTGTGACATTTTTTGAATTGTCATAAACAGTTATGACATTTCTGTAAAAAGTCATAAAATTATGACAAAAATAGCGAAAATGTCACAGAAGGTATTTAGCTACACACCTTCTATGACTAAGCGATTTTTGTCACTGTGAAGTCATGGAAGGTCAGTTATGACAAATTTCAGACCTTCTGTGACTAAAGTAAAATGTCATGGAAAGTCAAAATTGTTGTAGTGTCCCGATTGGCTCGTTTGGCTCGCGAGCAACTCGCGAGCCAGCTCGAGCTGGCTCGTCAAACATAACAAGCTAGAAACATAGCTCGGCACGTTAGAAAAAGTGAACGAGCCGAGCCGAGCCAGTCGCGAGCCGAGCCGAGCTGACGAGCCACAAGCTTTTCGTCCAGCCCTAGACGCAGCATGCTGCACTGTGCGCGGTACGAAGAATCGGGTCCCTCTTTAGATGCAACTTCGATTTGATTCTGTAAACACTCGTCCGGTTAGAGATTAAAAATGAAGTCTGTAAGCGGACGAGAAGCTAACCCAAGCGCTTACAATCCATTAATCAAAGTTCATTCCGCAGTAGTCTCAGCATTCTTTGCGTACTACGTTGCAACCGCGCTTTAGAGAATTATAGCTAATTGCCTGAATAATAACATCACGCCTACTCGTACTTGTACCATTACATTACAGATGTGAAATTCTACAACACTGGGTAATAACCCAGCTTTTATTGAACCGCTATAGAGAGGCAGTACATCATCTCTCTTTGTAGTGTTTCACTATTCTTTTGTCCGAGAATTCTTCATCAGCAGATAGCCATCAGGATCTTCAGTCCACCTCTGTTTGAGACTGGATACCCCAATCTCAGCATAACCTTAGTATGCGTAACACTACTACTCACACCACTGGGAACCCCAGATTTTACTGAATGTTGCATCTATGCCCTTCAGAATATCTCCTTGTAGACAATGTTTTTCACCATTCCTTCTCCTGGGCATTCATCATCGGCAATTAAGATCTTTAGCCCATGTCTGTTGGTCACTCTGGAGACCGCCACATAGAGCTGCCCGTGGGTGAAAACCTGCCTCGGCAGATAGAGGCCAACGTTCTTCAAAGACTACCCTTGGCTTTTGTTGATCGTCATTGCGAAGCACACAGAGAATGGGAACTGCAATCTTTTCAGCATGAATGGCCACCTAGGCTCAATTGGGGACATGATGATCCGAGGGATGCATACCTTTTGCCCAATGTGTGTCCCGGTTATGATCTGCGCTTCTATGACCTTTTCCCCAAGTCGTGTGATTGTCATCCGAGTGCCATTGCACAGTCCTGCACTTTGATTGAGGTTACGGAGAAGCATCACTGGGAGCCCTACCTTAAGCTTAAGCTGGTGGTTAGGAATTCCGGAGTGCTTTAATGTGTTGAGGAACTCTGTCGGATACTGCAGCTCCATTTCATGGTTGTAATGCATTGATTTGGACACACTGTCGCAGCTAAGGTAACTTACAGTATCACCCATAATTTGGTCCATGATATACTCGTTGATCTCCTTGACGTTCTCATTTGTTGTACACAATATTGCCCTTTCCTCTAGGAACTGCTGGTTACAACAATTGTGTTGCAGTCCAGGGTAGGTGCTTTCAATAATTGTTGCCTTTGGGTCATCTCCTTTTTGTAGCAATAAGTCACTTGGGATACTAACCCACTCGTTATTCAATGAAATCGTGTCTCCATTGCCAATTTGTAGTATCCAATCTGCAAATTCCGCAACTTCTGCTGTTGTGTTTCATTGGTAGACACAGAATTCAGCCTCATATTTTTTTGTCAGTTTGAACACCTCGAAATGCTGCCATAGATATGAGCCTTAATCGACGCATTTATAGTGTGCTCCCTTCTTCCATTTGGCACAACAGGGAGGATTCGCCGGAAGTCCCCTCCTAGAGCAATCGTCATCCCTTCCAAAGGGCTTTTCACAGCTATTCTCGTTTTTGAACCTCAGTACGTCCCTTAGGCTCTTATCCAGTGCTTCAAAGCAATTTCTGTTTGCCGTTGGAGCTTCGTCCCACAGTATTAGTAACGTCTTCGTTAATAGGTCTGCCAAACTTGAACCTTGTTTGATATAGCATGTCGATTCATCTGTTAGGTTTATTGGAATACTGAATGCTGAGTGTGCACTGTTCTACCTTCTTGAAGTTGCAACGTCCCGGGTAATTAAATCACCCGAAACTCCGTGTTTTCCGTACTTGCCCCAGGATCAATGACAAGTACACACGGTATTCACAGTGGAACCATAGCCATATCAAAATTTAACTATCAAGTTTATCTGAAATTTACAAAATATTGGCTCAATGGCCGACGAAATACCTTAATAAATAAACAGAGCGGTAACATGAAGGAATTCAAATATCCAGCGTGTGCCCCGTGATCATCCCACAGGCAATTGACTGGAAGTTGAACTCCTAGAAAGAACGGCATCGTTCCTCACCCAGATCCTCGTCATCTCTGAAACCAAGTTATCGGAGGCAAGCAATGCGGGTGAATAATAGCAAAATCATAATTTTATGCAAGGCCAAATGAAGGAAGGTATAATATGGGTAAGTTTGCATAAATGAGCAAATGGCAATCTAGACTTGATTAATGAAATAATTACCAAATTGAATTGCTTGAGTATAAATTGCATAAAGGTAAGTACAAGTAATTATCATATAAATAAAGTGACATACTTGACTTCCATGTCAAGTTCCTACAAAATCATTATCTATACCAATTCATATATCAATAATCATCATGATCAATTTTAATCCCAACCATTCTCTAAACAAAGTCCTATCATTAAGGAGCTTGAGACCGCAAGCACGGCCATTCGAATGGATTAATTTACTCTGCAGAGTTTGTACGCTGTACCCATGAACAGTGAGTGACCGTCTGTGGTGTAGCCAGCACCGTGCACTCACGAAGTGTGCACATCGGTATCACACATGACGTTTTCATTAGCCGTTTGTTAACCTTGCCTTCCCTAAATTGTAAACAATCCCTCCGTACCTACCAACTAACATCCCAGAGGTACAATTTATCCCCTCCTTCAAATATGGATAGTTAGGCAGGAATTAAAAGGGTACAATTCATTGTATTGGTAAACCTTGAGCCCAAAACCGTAGTGATGGAGGTCCCTCTGAATAAATACCAGATCGGGTAAAATTATCCATACATTCTCTACTTCTAGAAGGCAAGGCAACATTCAACTAATTACTTAGCCATGGCCGTCCCATACCAGCATCCATGGTCGCACGATATTTCCTTAAATCAAGATACAAATGTACCGGTCCTTATGTGATGCGACGGGTCTCCAAAATCATTATTATCAATCAATCATTAATCCAATTTAACATTATCACATCAAAACCCGTCAACATCTAAATTATCATCATATATCATCAACAATAATTTCCCATCAACATAATCCGTAAATTTAATGAATATACATGTACTTACATTTATACAAAATATAGCCTTTCATTTTAGCAAGCTTATTTAGTAATTAATTATATCATGAAGCTTAGAGCAGATAGTCATTATGATAGCCCAACCTATGGTTACAAAAGGGATATAATATAATTCAACAAAGGGGATAAAATCAAATAGGTAGTATCTACCATTTCCCAAATGAGCACTTTTAGTGACATAAATTATGCACAAATTATTCCTACATATTAAGCACTTTAATGTATTTGCAAACATAGGATCAAAATGATCAAGGGGGTGTGCTTGCCTCGCACCTTTATATACATAGTTCATACGACGGTCTTCAAGTGTCGATCTTCACGTAATGTAGTCCTCTGACGATATCACTCACGTTTGCGATAAACACCGAAAGATCCAAATAAAGTCATCGATTGAAGATCCAATAAAATCTACAATAGAAATACCATATTTCGAATAAAAACCAAAGAGCATGATTATGAAACGCATTTCATGAAAATAAATATTTACACGGAGCTCGTATGAACGGAACTACACGTGAACGAGTTCTATTGATAAATAAATAAGAAATAAAATAACTAGGGTTCATGTGGTTCCATTTCCTCAATGGTGACTATTTACTATGAGATATACTCCTGGCCTTATTAAGGCCATATTCACCTAGACAAGTTATTTATTATTTATTTTCTCTTAAATGAAAACATGCATGGATGTTAATTAGTTTAATTAATGCATGGCTAATATGACGGTATGCATAGATATTTATTTTCTAAATCTTTATGGCGAAGACGGCGAAATGCATATGCTTCATTGACAGTGATTGCGTGCATATCTATTATATGAAATTCATAATTATTTCTATTGATGAACATGGTGTTGTTCAAAGAGACATAAGCGAATAAACTAGATATTTATAACAAATATCCTTAGGATGATGTATATGTAAAATAAAGCTATATGTTCCCAGTGCATATAGAAACACCCTTATGGGTTAAAATATTCATTTACTATAGGTATGCAGATGAGTGCAATATAAATATATATATATATATATATTCATGAGCATGAGATATATCCATTTAAGATAAACTTCATTGAGCTAACTAAATTATCTAGACATAGCATAGTTTAAGGTGACATGCGCAATTAAACAAGATTTACATAGTAAATAACTTTAGCGTAATATATAGGTAAAATGAGGCTACATACATATGGAAACATTCCTATGGTTTAAGATACTTATTTTCCATAATCATTTTGGGTACATCTATGTATGTATATGCAATCTACATATTTAGAGGAGATGCAAAGATATGTTATCGAGTTCTAGTTTGAATATGAATATTGTATAAATATTTCTTACATGTTCATGTAAAATCAGGAAAATGTTCCTATCATATTTTTCATCTACAATTATATTCTTAAATGCTAGATGCTAATATAAACTATTAGTTATAACTGACATATTTATATTTTGCTAACAAGAATTTCTATTTAGCTTAGTATATATTTAGTTTCTTAACCATGGTATAACCTAGAGATGTGGCCCTATGGTTTATTTTATTTATCATAGCCAGAAAATAAATTCATACAGTGTAGAGAAAGCTATATGTTCATGCATAGATGAGATGTTCATTTAATTAAGTTAATGAATCTATCATTCAAAGTAAAATTTACATGAAACTACCATTTTAGTTCTTTATGTGACAACCAGGATAACAATCTATATATTTTAATTATAGAGATGGTATGCAATTCTATTGTACAAATAACAATTAAATCCTCATAAAGAAACATGTGATTTTCTATGAAATAAAGCAATTCTATATTTATTTCTTCTCAAATTTTTCCTATGATCAGTGATATGTCTACAGTGGGGATAGATTCTGAAAGTTCAAAAAGTAACCTAATCTTATTTATTTTCCATATGTAATTTCCCTAAATACTTATTTTTAAACAATGCATGAAGCTAAATTATTTTCTTCTATGAATTTTTCCTAAACACATATATCATGTTTTTACATAAAAAGGAGCCTAAAAACATAAGGAAATATTTTAGCAATTGTTCCTAATTTTTCCCTATTAATTCTCTATCTAATTCGAGCTAAAAGGTTAAATTTTTTTCTAGCCAATCAGACGCTTCCACGTGGCAGCTTAAGGACTAATTGATTTAAACTTGACCGTGTACAGTAGCCGCGACGATGAACGAGCTCGCCGGAGGCAAAGTAGGGCCGGAGGACGACGACGTGTTACCCTACGCGGTGCGGAAGATCAAGAGCTTCCGTCCGGTGGTCGCCTCGCCGGCGATGGTGGCCTGTAGCGGCGGCGCGATGACGACCTAACCTGCGCGGCGGCAGAGCAACGGTGCGATGCAAGGAAGAGGCGCGGCTACGAGTTCATGCTGATGTGCGGGCATCTACAAGAATCAAGGAGGCTCACCGAGCTGCTGCTGGAGTTTTCTGATGGTCGGAGACGACGAATCGACGGTCATCGGCGGCGGAGCAGGGGGCGGCGACGGCGCTGGGGGTCCTTTGCCCAAAATCTTGAAGGAAGTAGGAAAGGAGAGGAGTTAGCTAGTACCAGAGGTGCGATTTGAACGAAGAACGGGGGACATGCTCACCGGAACAGCTTCAATTGCCGGCAATGGCGGCGGCGGCCGAATTGGGGAAAAATGGAAATTCGTCGAATTGTCGCAACGATTGCGAACATGGTTAAGCTCTGGAGGATAAAGATGGCAAGAGGAAGCCGTTTGAGGAGTTGTTTGGGGTTCTTATAGGCGTATGAGGCGGTTCTCTCGTTGGGGCCACGGCGGTCAGTGAGAGCTAGAGGGAGGAGAAAAGGAGAAGAGGGCGCGGGCGCACGCGAGAGGGTGCGAGGAAGAAAGGACGAGACACGCGCCGGCTTCTCGAGTCCTCCACAGTTGCTGCACAGGGTCGCGCTCGAGGTGGCGGAGCGGCAGTGGCTGGGCGGCGCGTCGGCGTTGACGAGCGGGAGAAGAAGGAAGAAGAAGACGCGAGAGTTGGGCCGGCTGAGTTGGCTTGGGCCGCGTCGGGCTGGGCCAGGTAAGGTTTTATTCTTTTCTATTTCTTTTATTTTCTAAATGGGCCAAGCCCAGGTTAACAAGTTACTATTCTTTGTATTTTTCAAGCTGGCTGGTACTTCCACGAATTTTTAGGTGAAACAAACGTATTCTAAAAATTATGAAAAATTTACAGAAATTAAATCTCTGTGAAACCTACCTATGGTAGATTTTGCGAGATTTTAGACCAAATAAATTATCCACGAAAATTCAAGGAAGTTCCTGCTCGCATGGTATGCAATGTAGACATGAGTTTAAATTCCAAAAATTGTTCAAATGTGAAATCCAAACATGAAGAACAAATCCAAATATTTCAAACGTCAAATAGGAACATCTCAAATCAAATCACAGAAAAATTATTTATTAAAACAAAAATAAATCAATATACTATTTTATTTAGGGAAAACTCCATCTATTGCTTTTTTTTTAAATTTTGTTGCTTATGTTAATGAGTGATTAGATTTCTTAAAAACGACGGCCTAGGGGCCGGGATGTTACAGAAGTAGAAGCGCTGCGATGCCACTGGACGCGACTGCCAGCACTATCTTTCCCTGAGAACGTAACCTTGTTGTGATTGCTTTCCAAAGGTATGTCTTGCCTGTTCCACCATAACCATCCACAAATATCAGCTTCCCCAATGACTGCTCTGCTGATTCATTTATTGCATCAAAGGCCTTTCTCTGATCAAGATTTAGAGTCTTCAGTATTTGTATGTGCTCATCCTTTAAAATGTGTTTGTCACAGTTCATTTCTTCATTTACAAGACTGTTTTCAGTGTCACATAACTTGGGCATATTTCGTACTTCTAATCCAGGGTACTCCTTAAGCGATTTTCCAGCTTGTCCTAATAGCTTCTCAATTTCCATGAAAGCACCTTTCTTTCATGGAAAGGTGGAAGGCTGTGGATCCAAGTTTGTTGTTTTTGTACGTCTTCAGAGAGTGCTTCCCAGTTGGATTCCCAAAAACTAATTGGGTCCGTAACATCACAGTGGCACAGAATGATTGCAAACAACTGCCGTAGTTGCATCCCGGACGCCCAGTTGGACGCTTCCTTTATGCACTCAATCAACTCGTTGTCATCATTTAGAAATTCCAGCGCATGGCATCCTGACTTATATGAGGAGTGCACGACTCCATTGACAGTCCTGATATCTTCAAATGATGTACAACCCTTAGCGGTGTTGAGAAGAATTCTGAGATAGTACCTTTCTTCGCTTGCAGGGTGAGCATTATATATCCTGCCAATCTGTTTCCCTCTTTTTCGTCTTACCCACTTCTTCTTTTCTGCGTACCATGTCCATTTTGTAGGAAATTCCGAGTATGTCAATTCCCTGGCATCTTCATGCTTTTTATTTGTCTCCATCCACTGTGTAAACACGGTGACCTCTGATCTTGGATGTTTTATGATTTCTTCTAGGTTTGTCGAGTCAGGAAAAATCACATATTGTTCATTCTCCTTCTGGAACTGTAGCCTCTGTACAGATGGTTCTTGGTACTTCATATGAAACCTGAATATTCTCCAACAAGCTTCAAATGCTGTTAAGTATCTGCAGCCTAGGTACATTTTAATCTCATCTTTAGTCTCTGCCTGACCAGTTTCTGCAACCACCGCTGTTGCTTATTCTTCTCCTTTGTGCATGTCTTTGAATAGATATTTGACTGATCTAGATTGGGTGAACCACTCCACATTAATATGTGCTTGAAACTTAACAAGGAGATCTTTGTTGTATGGGACAACAAACTCGTTGTTCATATGGACTCCTCCTTTATTTATCTGACGTCCTTCATCTCGTCTCCTGTATATTGGGAAGCCTTGATTATCTATGATAGTCTCGTCACATAATCTTTTTGGGAAGTGGTTAGTGCACTTATGATTTATCATGCATGGTGACTTTGGATTCGCCTCTCCACATGGTCCATGCATCATAAAGGTCTTGACCGCTTCAAATGTTTCTGGATTCTTATACTTATCAGGGATCACAGCCATATTATTTCATCAATTTCTGAGGGTTTCAGGCATCTCTCTCTTTTTTCAAGGAAGATAAGTATATGGGCATGTGGGAGTCCCTTCTTCTGGAATTCTGTCGTGTAAATAACTGCATTTTGATTCAGAATGTGTTAGCAAATAAAGCAGTATATTACAATGTTTACACATCTATTACTTATTGGGATTTCGCCCATACTTACTTGCTTTAGTCTTCCCAAAATGCTGCCTTTTTTTAATATCCCTCATTAGTTCCTTTAGTTTTATCATGAACACTCGAACTACAATATCTGGGCGTTCTGCTGGTTTTTGGTTCCCAGTTTCATCTAGCATACACTGGATCTCTGGCCACTTAGGATTGCAAGTGAATGTTACAAACAAGTCCGGGTATCCAGCCCAACGGCATACTGCCATCGCATCTTGGTAGTTCTGTTCTTTGCATCTGTGACTTCCTGTTAAACTTGCTGGGAGTACTATCCTCCTCCCTACTTGTTCTGTTTTTGTATCCCCTTGTCTGACTGCATCCCTTAATCCTGAAAAAAGTTCTGTTCTTAGAGCTCCCTGATTATTTCTGATCCAGTCAAGCCTAGATTGTTCAATGGATGCATAGGCATCAACTAGGAACTGCGTCGACAGATTTCCACACATCAGCATCAGCATTGATTGATCCGAGCGCTGTTGAAGGAGATACGCATAGTATTCTAGCATGCTGATGTATTTTCTGCTGCTGCGTACACCTTTTTTGTTGTATGTTATATTATGTCTACATCCATCTTCGCCATACGGGAAAAGCAATGGGTATTGCAATGCCATAAATTTTGGATGGATTTCTGATATCCTTTTAGGTCTCATATCTTTGTACTCAATAACAATGTCACGTCGAGAAGTTTCTTTCGTTGGATCATTTACTATCAAGGCAGCTATTTCTGATGCTGATGGCATATTGTGCTGCCTCCCATCTTGTTCCCTATCACCAATTAGTTGAAGAGTTAAATTATGGTAATCATGATCTTGAAACCTTTCTCGAGCCATTCGGAATGTCTGTGCAAGTGTGTTGTTCTCATTGAGCATTGTTAGTAGGCCCCTGATAATACTTTCGTCTAATGGGGAACTGCGTTCACTAGATCTTGAAACTTCGACCCTATTCTTGATCTCATTCTCTGTATCATAGATGTACAATTGTTGGAAGTGAGGCCTCTGGCCTTCCTCAGGTAGCAGAGTTCCAATACGATGGTAGTTCTGGCCTTTCAGTCGGAAAACATAAGGTCCACAACCTTTATTTACCTTTTTATCTACAACCCCTCCCATTGACGTGAACGCAAACATGGAGTTGTAAGATCGAATGTTCTGTTGATAGTTTGCTGAACTTTTACCCCCATCTTTTGTCAATAAACTTCTAAGGTAACTTGGCGGTTCTTTTAATGGTGGCAAGGCAACCTTCCCCTTCATGCAGCATAGCCCAAAGAATGGCTCTGTTCCTTTACTAGATTTAATTTTTTCGTGGTGCCACATAACTGCATGGCAGTGTTGGCAGATGCATGTTGGCCCCCCAAAATTCCATATCTTACTAGCGCCAGAATCACTGTCTTTGCTTCCCTTGTTTCTGTTGGTTGTTGCAAGTTTTCTGCTCCGCTTGAGTTGAATTCGTTCTTTCCTTTTTCTTCTTGCTATTGTTGCTAATTGTTTGGACTGCCTCAGTTTCATTACATTGTTATTTGCCTGCACGCTGTTTACAACTGATAATTTTGTTTCATCTCTATCAGTTCTAGTACGCTTTAGGCCCATGAGAATACTTTCATCCAATGGATCACTGCGTTCACCAGATCTTGACACTGCAATCCTATTCTTGATCTCATTCTCTGTATCATGGATGTCCCATTGTTGGAAGCAAGGCTTTTTTACTTCTTCAGGTGGCAGAGTTCCAATTTGGTGGTTATTCTGGCCCATCAGTTGGAAAACATAAGGTCCATTCCCTTTGTTTATGTTTTTATATACAATCCCTCTCATTGATGTGAATGGAAACATGGACTCGTAAAATCGAATACCATGTTGGTAGTTCGCTGATGTGTCCCCTCCATCTTCTGCCGATAAACCTAGAATGTAACTTTGTGGTTCCTTCAATGGTGGCATGGTTACCTTCCCTTGCTCGCAACACAGCCTTGGTCCTATGCTTCCACTAGATTTTACATTTTCTCCATGCCACATAATGGCATGGGAGTGCTGGGATCCTCCAGAATTCTGTATCTTACTAGCACCTGAATCGCTATATTTTCTTCTTTCAGTTTCATTGATTGTAGTGCATTGTCTGCTTCTCATGAGTTGCAATTGTTCTTTCCTTTTCCTTCTTGCTGTGCTTGCAAATTGTTTCGACTGTCCTTGTTCCACCATTTGGTTGTCTAATGGTGCACTGGTTACAGCTATGCTATTATCTCTATCAGTTCTTTGACGCTTTATGCCCCTCATCAGTTGAAGTTGATCTTTTCTCTTCATCCGAGCTGCTCTTGTTAATTCCATACTTTGAACTTGTACCTATTCTGCTCCAGTTCACTTTTCCTTTCTTCTGATGGGTTACTTGTGCATGCTTAATCCTTTTATGGATTTTTCTGCTCATTTGGCTCCTCTTGAGTTAATGTGGTTATTTTTTGCCTCATGCTTGCTTCGAGTACTCAAATCATGTTTCTGACTCTTAACTTTTCGTGTCACCATTGGCCACTGCTTTCCTACATACGAGTGACAATCCAAGGATTGATGAAAGAGAACGGATTTGTGATAAATAATTTAGAGTAACGTTTTATGACTTAAAATAACAAAACTGAGTAAAAGTAGTGTAAAACATCACTGTAAAGGGAAAACAATCAGAAGTCAGGACTCCCCCTCTCTTCTTTGATCTTATTATTCAAGTCAAAAGTTAACAGCAAAAATTTAAAGTGTTGATGATGCTCACGAATCACAAAAGTTAAGCCTAATGTTTTGCGTAGTTAAGTGGTTGTTCTCGTAAATATTTGTGATGCCATTGACTAATCCACTTTTTATTTATTTATCCCACTAGCGCATTGATGATAGAGTAGCAAAGTCAGATGCTGAACCGGAGAGTTGCCAAGCGACTAGAAATTCCGGTGTGTGCCAGGAGCACGAGATGCCATTGTCAGTGTGTCATTTTGAGCCTTTTCTCTTATATTATTTTGGAATTTACTTTCTAATTAGGTAATGTTGGAAGTCAAAACAGTTGAGAGATCGGAAGAAAAATAGATTCTTAATATCCTTTGACGAATTCGGGTAAGGTACGTGGTAGTTTTGAGAAATGGTTTTTGAACCCCTGATAGTGTAAAGAACGAAGTTATTTTTCTTTCCAAAACAACAAAGTTGTTTAGAAGGAAGCATAGAATGCATAGTTTCATGTGCCGGATCATGGAGCCTGATAAACTAAAAATATTTTTTTTGCATTTTTATTCCTTGAGAACAATCTTAAGTTCAGATCGAGAGTCAAAGAAACCTGAATTGCATGTCATGAGGCCTCCCACCATGCATGCACAGAAAGTTAACAATGTTTTCTGTAACATACACCCGAGAACAAAATACCTTAAGTTGCCCTGATCTCTATCCTCCTTGTGAAGCAGCATGCACGCCCTGCAATACTTGAAAGCGGCAAAAATCTGATTGAAAAAGGCTAAATGAAGAGATGACTTCATGAGGGAAACATGATTAGTACAATGGAAGGACAAAAGAAGTGTAGTGCTGCTACCTGCTGGTTTCTTCGCCAAATAGCAGTGTGTCTCTCTTGAATGACTCTGCGCTCTGAACTGGTTTGGATTTTTCACCGCAATGGATGATGTATAGATCCTTCGCCAAGCCTCACAGAAGGGAACGAGTACTAGATTCAGGTTTCTCAAGCTGCCCCAGTGGGGTGCCCGGTGGACTAATAGTGGTGCATGCCCATATGATGTCAATTATTGTAGTACCCTTGTCAGGTCATACGCGTCTCCTCTGTTCACGGATCATTCACTTGCAAGTAACTCATGGTTTGATCCCCCCCCCAAAAAAAAAAACACACACACACACACAGAGTAACCATGCAGATCATTTTTTGTAATTTTTTGGTTTTTGACATGTGAACATAGCATAGAGATTAGAGAATGTGCTTGTTTTCTATCATGGATTGCTTGATTATGCATGGATAAAGGCATGTCCTTTATTTGATCTCTTGGTCGCAGAACTAAACTAAAAAAACAGCATTTTAAACCACTGGCAGTAATAACCTCCGATTAAGAGGGTGTTCGTTTCTCTAGGACTAATTTTAGGCATGTTAGAATCTTGTCATTTACGAGTATTAAATAAAATCTAATTAAAAAACTAACTGCCGAACTTTGTACTAATTTGCGAGACGAATCTAATGAGAGCAATTAAGCCATGATTAGACGATGGTTACTGTAGCATCACTGTAGCAAAACATAGATTCATTAGGCTTATTAGATTCGTCTCGCAAATTAACACACATCTGTAAAAAAATTCTATAATTAAACTTATTTAAGACGCCTAAACAATAAGATTAGTTTAATGTGACTTTTAGGCCTAAAGAAACGAACACCGTCCTAACATTCGCAGAATCACAGTGATGCAGACGTTGCGTGCACATTTTTGTAAACCCCTTGGATTCTTTTATGCCTTGTCTGTGTGAGATTCTCACTTCTTGGGCAGCGGTCCGAGTCAAGTCTTGTCACTGGTTGTATTGCTTTTGGCTCTGTTTGCGGTTGTCATGCTGGGGTACTTTCCCCCTTTTTTAAATTAATTACACCCATTAGCTTAAATTCATCATCAATATAAAACAAAGGTGTATTTACCATTGTAGTGTGATTCTTGTTACAACAGGTCCTAAAATGATTCTCTCGAGTCTCAACTAGGCAGGTTACTGTTTGGAGAGCAGCAAATGAACAATACGTGAATAGTGACTCGTGGGTATATAAGTTTGGCTGCCGGTTTTGATCACGGTTTTAAGGAAGAGCAAATACTTCATTTCTCCTCGTTTTAAACTTTCATCTGTTATTTGCCTCCATTCAACCTTGTTTTCGCCCAGTACTCAGATTTAAGAACTGGATCCTTTGGACAAGCTGAGGCAAAGCTAACCGTCCAAGCAGAAAAAAAGTCTATGGTAAAACTAGCTGAAAAAGGCAAATAAGAGATCCATTTTTTAAATCTGGGTACCCGGGGAAACAAGGTTGGCAAATACTAAGTGATGAAGGTTAGAACAGGGGGAATAAGGTATTTGCTCTAAGCTGGAGGCCCTGATGTGCTAATCTGGAAGCCAAACGAAAAAGGGATTTGGACAGCTCAAAATGCGTACAAGCTTATCCACCAAGAAGAAATATAGAAAATGGTAAGTAAATTGAACATATCAATTAACACTATCTCTATTATTAATTTGGTTTGAAAGAACAAAAAGATTTTACCTAGAGTTCAAATGTTTATTTGGAGACTTATGACAAAAAATATTTCACAAAAGAATAAATAACATCTCTTCTAATTGCTCTCACTGTCAGCAACCGGAGAATGATGAGCATATTTTCTTTCATTGTTCTTTTGCGAGAGCAGTATGGTTCGCTTCTCCTTTCGACATTAAAACAGACCGGCTTGTTGGCTTTTGCTCTGGTATGATTTGCAATATTTTCTCCAATTTAAGTGATCCTAAAGACATTGACCTTGTCTGTTATATTCTCTGGTTCATATGGAAGGCAAAAAATGCTCACAGGTTTCAAAAGAGAGAAGAGGTTGTCCATTCAGTTATCTTCCAGCCTCAGCTCTCAAATAGCCTAATATGAGGCATATGAAATCGAACAAATTTCGGGTGAAGGTCTTGCTGACCTTTCTATTTCTTTTCATAATGAATCAAAGTATATTTCTAGTCACAAGAGTTGTTGCAGGATTGATGCTTCCTTCCACCAAAGTCAAGATTCAGGACTTGGAATCTTCATATGGAATCAGGAGTTGTGAAGCCTGAAACTTCAAGTAAAAACATCCCAGGCTGACACTCCTCTTCATGCAGAAACCTTAAGCATGTTACTTGCTTCACAAATCTTAAATATGTTTCAGGTTCAGGAATGTGATATTCTCTCCGACTGCAAAGCCTTAATATATTTCTTCAAGCAGCCTCAGTTCCGGATTGGAGAATAAAACAAGGCATCAAAGATATTCAGTATTTTTTAGATAGCAAGAGTATTAGCTTCCATTATATTCATAGAGAAGAAAACCATATAGCTGATGCTCTAGCTAGAAACGCTCTGTTAGAAAATTGCAGCAGCTCTCCGTTTAGTTGCTCAAATGCTAATCATTTTGGAAGCTGCCCTGCAAAGGACTTAATGTATAATTGGCCCTCTTGGGTTAAATTTTGTAAATTTTCTTGCATATGAATGAAAGCCCTTCGAGGCGTATTTCCTCATAAAAAAAAGGTATTTGCTCTAGATGGAACGGCTCGTGAACAGCCTTACTCTCAACTGAAATATAAAAAATATAAATAAACACTTTTACAAAACCACAGCAATGCCAAACGAGTTCTTCTATTCAGGTCTTTGGCAATTCTATCCTAGTTTGGGGTCAAGGAAAAAAAAAAGGCCAAAATCCTCATATGATAAAGGGCACGAAATGGCAGAGGCTATAGCCGTAGAGCTTCAGCTAGTGTTCTTGGATTCTCTTGTAGGAGTAGTGCCGTGAAAGATTCCTGCAGTCAGCTCCACAGACTTTGCAGCTCTTCGCTTGGATTGCTGGGAAAAGCCTGTCCTGCTGCTACTCTACTCCATTTGTGACAGCGTAGAGAACGGCGAAGGCAGCGAAGCACCGAAGCGGCTTCCATGCATGTTCGTGTCGTGCCGGGGAGCCAGCGCGTCGTAGAGCGGCAGAGGCGCCGCGCCGTGGAGCTGCTCGTGGCCGGGCGGGCTACGTAGAGAGGAAGAAGAAGAGAAGAAATGAGGCTGACAAGCAGGACCCGCGTATGTAGGCACCGAAGAACAGAGGCTGTTGCAGATCTAGCTGAAAAATGTAGAGAAAAATAGTAGTATGCCATGTTTGTTACGAAGCCACCGATCTCTCCTTTCTTAACATTTTAATGTATGAGGCATTATCAATTACCAATCGATTGTCAAAAAATAATTATTTGAATATAATTTTATAGTGTTGATTTTTTGAAAGTAGGCCAAAATCATTGTCATAAAGAAAGTCCTATGTCTTTGCTACTCTTTCAAAAAAAAAAAACTCAACCACCATCGCAACATTTTTGTTAAAAAGAAAACTTTCACACGCAAGCCAAAAAAACCTCTAAACCCCTCTCCCTACTTTTACACCGAGAGCCGCATATTTTGTGGAAACGGTGAGTCAGCGCTTATGTGGGGAGAGGGGAGGAGATTTTATTGGTGAGAACGGAGAGTCGAACAACTCCAGCTGGTAAGGTGTTAGCCGAACGTCTTACCAGTGCACTAAGCCACGCAACATGAAAAAAAGAATTAAATAATGATTCATTAATACCAAGCTGTGCTTATTTATGCCCACTCAAACATTTTATAGAAGTACATATTCAGAACCAATTTGAATGGACTTTTTTTTATGCACATTCCTCATGTGATTTTGAACCAAACATGAGCTAAGAAATGATACTAAGATGACATTTCTTAGGATTTCTACGGGATAGTCCACTGTGGGTGGACATAAAATTTGCATCAACGGCCTGCACAACATTGATGAAAACAGATTTCAAAAACCAAACAAACCATGCTTTTGAATTCGAGGAAACAGTGACTTTAGTAGCACACGTTCTCATGCAACAACCAGCGGCGGACATCAATGTGACTTTTGACTATTTCGTCCAACGGACTGAGACGCTTGTCAGTCGGATCGCTCATAAACCGCTCGACCGCCCTCCGCATCCCCTTCCGTCGCCTCCAAACTCCACTGCCGCCGAGCCGCTCCTCCGCCTATCGCCGACGCCGAGCGCCGCTCCGATTTCTGTCCGGAGACCGGCGTGGGTTGATCCCTCCTTCTTCCGGTGGTGAGTACTCTAAACTTCTCTTTCGGATTCTCTCCCTCGCCATCGATCAACCGCGAACAAGACTCGGCTGCGGGTTTGCCGCGCTGCCGGAGTGAGAAGATCTATCGAGCAATGGATGGGTGGGTCATTGGGTGGGTGGATGGCTGGGTATCATCAAGGGGTGCGGTTCTTTTTCCGGATTTTTCTGTGTCGTTGAGCACGCACGACCCATGTATCAGCATTGTTTCAGTTCGTTTTTTTTTTTTGGTTGGGTCTCTAGGTTAATATTGGGGGTAATCTGGGTTAATGTAGGCTAATTTGTCGTTTTGGTTTGAGGTGCTTGTGCAGGGCATACACTACTCAGAAGTCAGAACGCCCTATATGACTGACTTTCAGTTCTTACTTCTTAATACTGCATCATAACGAATATGCATAATTTTAGCAACTTACTGAAGCCAGGTGCTTCTCTGCCAAAGATCGAGTTTTGCAACCGGCACTATAATGCATTAATGCGGTATTCATATGCTTAACGTGCTTCATCTTTTGGCAGGAAGCCCATCTGGTCCGATGGAAGAGGGCAGGGACTACTATGTGGTGAGGAAGGGGAACATAGTTGCTGTTTACCGTACCCTGAGTGACTGTCAGGCTCAGATTTGCCCTTCGGTATGTATCTTCAGATTCACAACCTTTGTTCTATTGGGTCTACATTTCTTGGATGCAACATCAATCCTTTGATTATGGTAAAATGTGATATTTTAATCACAGAATAGTTATTAACGCCCTAATATTAGCTAAACACTGATGCAATGGGATCATGGATTGTTGCAGTATTTATGGTTATGGATGTGCTGAATATTTTGTATACTAGTACTTTGTAGCCAGAACATAGCATAATCTGTACTACTGTGTGCTTGTTTCTTTTACTAAAATACGTTGCCTCTGAGCTGCAGCCTTTTATGGGCAGTCACAGGAATTCGATTGATCTGCAATGATATGGCCTTGAATACAGATGGAACACTCCCTTAAGTATACATAATAATACATTAGTACATTACGTTGCCTATTGAATTTTGTATTTGAGTTGGTGAAAGAGAAACACACTTATCTTACTACTATCCCTTAACTGCATTTTCAGAAATTCAATTATTTTACCAGTGCACACCTTTCTGGATGGATTGTGTCCCCTTACATTGTTTTTTTTTAAAGGTATCTGGTCCTGGTGCAAGTGCCTACAAGGGTTTCTCTTGGAGCACAGAAAAGGAGGAATACTTCGCTTCACATGGTCTTAGTAATGCTACATATGTAGTCAATGCTGCTGATCTCAGTGAAGATATACTTGGTACCCTTGTGCCCTGTTCTTTCGAGGTAAGTGCTGAAGGCTGCATGTAAATATGTTTCCCTGTCATCTGTTATATGTTTGAATCATTCAAGAGTTACTTGAATTCACACACCTATCTAGTGGTTTTGTTCTTGTTGTCAACTCAGCACGGTTTGAATATTTTGCACATTTAGTTATAACGTTTCAGTCACTTTTCTTTGTAGGAGATAAGTCATCCAAGTTCCAACCAACCAGCTCCAAATCATACAGGCTTCCGTGACGGTATGATAAATCAGACTGGGTCTCAGTCTGTTTTGAACCATGTAAGTTTACTATTGCTAACCCTCAAATTATCAACAATAACATCTATATTATGCATACCACTTGAACAGGCTGCTTTGGTGTGATGTACATACTTGTGGTGCCATGCCTAAAGATAGAATGGATATCATATATTTCCCCTTGTAATAATGTTTCACTGGGTGGTCATATATTTTAATTTTCAGGCCAATGATTCGTAGCACTTTTGCATATTCAATAATGTAGACCACAAAAATGACACATTCAAAGTAATGCAAGAATCAGATACACACGTAAAAATTAATCGGTGTACACAACTACACTTACGCATACACGCATATTTTTTTTGTTTTCAAATGGACGATATAGTCTTGCTCTTCTTTTGGGATCTATGTGGTGTAAGGTATTTATTTTTACTGTTACGGTGTCTCGTGCAATGTTATAGTAATATGTTCCTTCTAGTCATAATTTTTTTATGTATATCTCAAGTTACTTGTGTAAGTATTGGCATTTGTTTATGAAGGGCTTATTTTGCAGGAATCACGATCTGGTTCCTTGAGGAATTTCTCACCAAATAACTCGAATCTCAGTGGAGCTGTTGATGTACAACCTGTCTCTAGACAGTATGTAAGTCTGATAATGCTTGGGCTTGATAGCTATTCGAAATGCGATATGAAGTAACCTGTGCATTTGTTTTGTTCAAGATGTCTTGATTATGCTTAATGCTTAATAATTTGAATGTTATGTCTCTTCACCAGGGTTTTGTTTTCTTGGTTGGGTGAGATTGATGTGTTTGTTGGGATAAGTATCATTAGTTACTTTAGGGACTAGGTGGATTTTCTTAATTCCCATTTCTTACTTGATGATACTTAATCCTGTTTTTACCTTGGTTCAGACTGTACAACACTAAACATGCAATGGATCAACATGCTTCGATGGTGAATTTATATTCATGTTTGTTCATTAGGATGTTTGTAGCGACATCTTTTTTTATTCCAAAGTCAAGATGCATTTCATGATTCAGAAATTTCAACCCAATGTATGTTAAAGTTCGTTAACAAAAGCTGGTTGATAATCTCACTTGCGGCCATGAACTATTGAATTTTTTTCTTTGCTTATATCTAGAAACATTCTGGGCTGATTTACTTTGAAAAAGGATATTGAGTTTATAATTTGACAGTATTAGAGTTAGTACCACAAAATCTGTCAGATTAAGAACATACAGTAGAACAACAAAGTACTGAAATCATCGTATGGTGTCATGGGAAATAACTAGTGAGCACTAGCAGCGTGTCAATTGTTCATTTAAATTCGAACTTCAAACACCAATTCGAATAAAAAAAATTCATTGTCATCTGTGTGGTAGTGATTAAATCGATACAACTTAATTTTATTAAGGCTCAAATACTAGCTTATGTTTTTTCCTATTTGTATGCCCTAGCACAATCCAAATAATGTTCTTGCCTGAATGCAATTTTTTTTTCTGTATATATACTAAGTGCTAGTATTATTTACATGTCTGTTTTCCATTTATAAATTGATTCTTAGTATTACACTATTCTGGTTATTCAGATGGTGGGGATTCTTCATTTTGATGGAGCTTCAAAAGGAAATCCAGGGAAATCAGGTGCTGGAGCAGTGCTTATGACTGAAGATGGGCAAGTGGTATATTTAATTCTTAATATGCTTCAAAAAATTATAATATGCTGTTGGTCCGACTGTCACTGATTAACTCCTGACATAACCTTGAAGATATCTCGACTTCGTGAGGGTCTCGGTGTTGTTACTAATAATGTTGCTGAGTACCGGGGCCTGGTCCTTGGACTGAAATACGCTATTAGGCATGGATTCAAGAGAATCAAAGTACATGGAGACTCCCTACTTATTTGCAATCAGGCATGTCTTTCTTTTTTTGGTTTGTTATGATCAGTAATCAACAGCCTCCAGTTTATGGTTATCTAGTATCTCATGCTAATGTTATAAACCATGCTGCTAAAGGAAACAGACAGACAAAGCTGGAGATATCTTCTTTTTTTTTTCCTTTGCATATTGAGACACTAGAAATATTTAGTAGTGCGCCTCATTTGACTAATTCTTGGAACCGGAAAATGGAAAGTTAAATTGGATTGTTGTCCTAGCGTTGTTTGCCTTTTGATCTTATATTCTGAAACTAAGGAACTTGTGTGCCAGTAACCTTGGTTTTGTGGCCTAAACAATTGTGTGTATTCATGATAACTTAATTTTTCATTGTGTGATTAGTGAAAGCATGACAAGAATAAGAGAGAAAATATTCCTGTCTGAATCAAACACTGGAGCATAGAATTATGATATCAGGAACGTCTTCTTTTTCTTCTTACGGCCTTCTTCTGTTTTAAATAGGTGAAAGGTATATGGCAAACGAAGAACCAGAACATGATGGAACTGTGCCAGGAGGTGAGAAGACTGAAAGAAAATTTCGTCTCTTTTGAGATCAACCATGTTCCACGGGTATTGTTCATCTCCCCCCTCCACTGTTACTACACTGAGTGTTTGATACACGCACGACACTCTTCACTTTTGCGTAATCAGCAACCCATTCTTTCTAAATATTTGCGGTGAACCAGATATTCTTCACGTAGTATCTAGTTGCAATATCTGCATTCCTGTGTGTGCTTTAATTGAGCAAGCAACCACTGCATTAGTTCTTCCGATTTTTGCGTAATCAGCAACCCATTCTTTATAAAATATCTGCGGTGAATCAGATATTCTTCACGTAGTATGTAGTTGCAATATCTGCATTCCTGTGTGTACTTTAATTGAGCAAGCAACCACTGCATTAGTTCTTCAGACAGCGAATTTTTTTTGCTGATTTGTCACTTTTCTGAATGAAGGAGTGGAATTCTGAGGCAGATCGCCAGGCGAACATCGGTATCACTCTCGCAAGTATGCTATGTTCCACCTCTTTTCTCTGATTCCCTGATTTTGTTTCATATGACCATTGATTAATCTGTATTGCAGCCGGTGTTGTGTCTGAGGAGCGTGGAGACGGCTTCTAATAGTAGTCTCCTTCAACTATATAACTAGCATATGTAGTTAACTAGTTACCAGCTGAACTAGGATCAGACCTTGGTGGTGAATGCTGCTGGTCTTGTGGGCCTCATTTTGTAAACCCGGGCAATTTCTGTTTGTGTAAGCTTCTTGAGTTCTGACTCTATGAGCTCTTCTGTGGGCCTCATTCTGAAGGACCTGCCACTATGCGCCGTGCTAGCTTATATGACCTAATGGGCCCTCAAGTCGCCGCACCCAGTGGCTGTGATTTGGAAGGTTACCGTGTCTTTCATTGTTTGTTTTTTCAAGCCTTTCATTGCTTGTTTACGAAAGCCTTTTTCAAACCTCACACACGTCGATGTTAAGTTACCGGAGAAAACTCTGCATTGCCAATTTCAAGATTGCCTATATCTAATGGAGCAACTTCTAGCATACAGGATGGAAACATTTGCATCGCTTAAATGCATTGCACGTAACAATCTTAGTGAAGTAGAAGCGTGATGAGTGACAACTCATTTTCGTTCTTGCGATTCTAGAAGTAGTGCTACCATCTTAAAATTTGCATGTCATATGGCAAAGCCGAAGAAACACAAAAGGCAAACACCCTGGTCTTTCTTTAATCCTAAACCCCATATTCACCAGTTGTAAATCCTTGTAACTGGTCTATAATAATAATGTCCCCATGGAACGGGCCAAAACCTTAACCATCTAGATTAGACTAATCATCTGCCAAAAAATGACGGGTCCAGTTGTTAATTCCTTCCCTCACTTGTCGCAATTGGCGGCACGGAGGCCTTGGCCGACCGACTCCTCCTGGCGGCGGCACATCTCGGCGACGCGGCGGCGGACGTTGGTGTGCAGCTCCGGGGAGAAGGTGGGGCTCCTCAGTGGACGGTACGCCGGCACGAGCAGGCCGGCCCTGTACCGCACGCCGCACGCGTTGCACAGCGTGCTGGGGCCCTCCGGTCCCTGGCGCCACTGCGGCGTTTCCTCCGCCCCGCAGTGCCGGCACTGCGTCTGCCCGGCCGCCGCCGGCTTGGCCGCTGGAGGCTCCGGTGTCTTCTTCGTCCCGCTAGGCCCGCACCCCAGCTGCCCCGTCGATGCCGCCGGCTTGGCCGCTGGAGACTGCGACGTCCTCTTCGTCCCGCTGGGCGCACACCCCAGCTGCCCCGTCGCCGCCGCCGGCTTGGCCGCTAGAGACTGTGGCGTCTTCTCCGTTCCGCTGGGCCGGCACTGCTGCTGCTGCACTGTCGCCGGCTTTGCGGCTGCAGCCGGTGGCGTCTGCTCTGCTCCGCAGTTCCAGCACACCTGCTGTCCCGGCGCTGCTGGAGTCTGCAGTGTGCAGACCGTCCGGAGGCGCTAGTGTCCCGCCGCAGGCGCCGGAGTCAGTCGAAGGTTCATCGGCGGCCGCCTTATCAGCCCCCCGGTGGACACCCCCAACCCCATCTCACTCTCACCAGTGACTGGGCGCTGCCGCTGCAGCAGCGAGAGTTTGAGCCGTGGTACTATCCCAAAGCTGGATAGTCGCGGAATCCCCCCTCGCCGGAGCACGGTGCGGCGGCGGGCTCCACGCCACCGCCCGCCGGGGCCGACGCAAGCCCTTTGTCCGCGGCCGGGACGGAGAGCACGACATCATCGTCTCCCCTGGCAGCGACGCGTCCTTGTCCGGCAGCCGCCCCGGCTCTTCTCCCCCCTTCTCCTCGCCGTCGGAGGCCTTCGCCGCCGGCTTCCCCTGGCGGAGGCGAATCTCGACGATGCGGCGTTGCCGGTTGGAGTGCAGCTCCGGGCAGAAGGTGGGGCTGTTCAGCGGCCGGTACTCCGGCACCAGCCGCCCGCTCCGGTACCGCACGCCGCACGCGTTGCACAGCGTGCGGCGGCCCTCCGGCCCGTCGCGCCACAGCGGCGTGCGCTTCGTGCCGCAGTGCCGGCACTGCTGCCCTGCCGCGCTCGACGCCACCACCCGCTGGGGCCGCCGCGCGCCGTCCATCAGCGGCCGCGCCCCCACCGGCGCCATGGTCTCCACCGCCGGGAACGCATCCTTGTTGGAAAGCCACTCCAGCACCTCCTCCTCTTCCTCCTCCACGCCAGCTTTCCCCTGCAGCGCCAGCTAGACCCGACCTTTAGCTCCGTCATTTCTGATTTCCCAACCAAGAACAGTGAAACCCCTCGAAGAACTACGGTCGCCCGTACCGCGTGGTCAAAGAGGGCATGGAGATCGGAGCCGCCGGTGAAGAGCTCGTCCGCGGCCGCCGCCGGAGCCGAGTTCCCATGGGGCGCGTCCACCACCACCATCGCCGCCGTGTGCCTCCCCACCTTCTAGCACCAGGGGATAAAAGAAAGGGGACTCTTCGCGTTTTTGTTTCTACTGTGCCTGAATACGCTCGTCCTCTAGGGCTTCGTAAATTTTCCAACGAGCAAGGCTTTGATATTATCAAGATAAATATAATTGCTGTCAGCTTGTGACATACTACTCCACAGAATTCTAATATCCTTACGGAATTGCAATTTAAGCATAATTGATTTGACCCAATCGTTCTTATTTGATCAGAGGTTGTGCTTGTTAAAATCTCAGGCTCTACATCGGAGGGCCGTTTTGATGGTCGCCCTCTTCTACCCACGCGGCTCTGAAAACTGCACGATCAAATCAAGATAGCGGCTGTCTAATAGATATTGCTAGCTTCATTTTGTTAATGACGCTAGGACATCATGATTACTACAATGTGCTAGAAATGTTGTTATAATATTCAAAAAAAAGTCTTATAATGACATCAACATAAATATGGAGGGGGTATATATTTAGGGAAGATTGTTTTTTGGACATCGAAATATGTAGAAATCTATCACCGAACTGACCCAGTATACTGCAATATCATCGAAAGATTGCGCCGTTTAGAGAGTTACCACCCATCTTTACTATCTTTAAAAGACCCGGTTGGTGATGATGGTGTGTCTGCCATCAGCCATTTCGAGCTGTCCGATCTTCATCTGACGCCAGCGAGTGCAGCTGGCCCTTCCGCACCCATGAGAATACCAGGCGACCACGAACTTGTGAAGAAATTACAAAAATTGCCATTCTTCTTCTCTCGCGCTCGGCGCTCGGCGCCCGCCGCTGCAGTACACAGTGCGCCTGCTCACCTCGCACTCTCCTCCTCCTCTCACCATGCGCCTGCTCCTCGCACTCGCTGCCTCCTCCTCCTCTCGCCATGGGCCTACCGCTGCTGGTTCGCGATGGGACTGCACCTAGAATCTATCGCCGCTGGTTCGCGACGGGAGAGGGAGGGAGAAGAGGCGGCGTCGAAGTATGCTCCTGCACCTCGCACTGGGGCTGACGGCTGACCAGGCAGATCTGCATGGCCAGCTGCTGCTCGATGTGCAGTCCTTCACCCCGGCATGGGGAACCCAGCACAGCGGCCTTCTCCCTGGCCCAGAACCTTTGGTCTTCTTCTAAATGCTCAAGGTGAGTTGAGCTCTCGCAACCCCTTGTACTAACGAATCCCAGATTAGACTGCAATTTATGGTGTGCATGGTGTCCAATTTTTGTTCTGGATCTACGCTGGTCGATTAATTTAGAAGGACAAGGTTTTCATGATAATTAGAAGGACGTCCTGATTAGAATGAATTTGTATATTGCATGATAGCCAAACTGAAGATTGAGCCTCTTCAAATATGTGCTCATCCTGTTTTTCCTTTTACGGAACCTGTGCTCATCTTGTTAATTTGGGCTGTTGATTTTTTTCTCTGTAGTGAAGTTCTGGAACCGATACCGTCGACACACATTCGTTTATTGAATTTCAGTCACCTTTTGTGCATTGTGTTCTTGAGGTTTATCATTGAAAATATAGCTTGTTGTTCTTTGATTCACTAACTACACATACGTACATTCCAATCGGTCTAAAAAAACTGTACATTCCAATCTGGTTTCTTGAGGAACGGCTTGGTACGGTCATGCGCTGAACTGATTGCATTGTTCACTGCACATGCATTTGTTAGAACTGGATTTCGTGAGAATTTGAGAACTTCAATGGCATTGCGCATCAGCCTACCCAACAGCCGAGCTCGGTCAGATTCGGTGACCACCACTCAGTTTCCAGCGAGGTCGCCCTGTTTGGTTTCCAGCAATTGATCACAAGC
The DNA here is from genome assembly GCA_012490785.1 of Eragrostis nindensis. Classification (NCBI taxonomy): domain Eukaryota; kingdom Viridiplantae; phylum Streptophyta; class Magnoliopsida; order Poales; family Poaceae; genus Eragrostis; species Eragrostis nindensis. Next base: position 45,469 of record JAAXCT010001160.1, on the reverse strand, counting down.
AGGTTTGCCATTTATCTGAATTTTATTTGGTCATATTTTGGTATTTTTGCTGGTTGATCTCGAAGTGATAATGTTGTAAGTGCAAATGCCTAGGTCCCAAGGCTTGTCGATAGGGCTACGTGCAATCTTTCTGAATTTTGTAAACCGCACATGCTTATTATGATTAGTTCAGGGAAATGATTTCTTTAGGTTAAGGGTGGTAAGAAATCTTAGATAAATTTAGGACCTTTGTACTTTGCATTTTAGTAGCAGTTTCATAATCAAAGATGTTTTCACTGTAGGTAGTTGTAAAGAATCAAGACAAGTGATCGAGATGAAGGCATAAAAAGCCATCAAGGCCACTCCTTTGGAGAACAAGGTGTCTTAGGTGTGGCACGTTAGGAGGCTCTTTACCTGATTATCAACCTTTGCTTCGTTTTCAGATACATAGGTGAAACTAAGATTGGTCAGGAGGTCATGTATGATCAAAATACATTAGGAGGCTCTTAAGAACTGAAGCTAGCATGCTCTACTCCAAAGTCTTCTGCTTGTCTGAATTTGGGAAAACATGACTTATGAAGTTGTGGCGTACTGATGGAAGGATCCTTTCCATTTGGGAATAAGACCAAACAAAATCCCTCATAGTATAACTTGGCTCAGTGTACTGCCTATGCTTCAGATTGGCATTCATCTTCAATATCATGAAATGCAACTTGAATTTTTTACCACCCGGAGAACTTCTGATTTGTCTTAATTCTGTATTTGGCTGCTTATTAGTGGAGATAATGTTGTCTATTTCAATTGTATGTGAACATGCTCGTTCTCTCGTGAGTCATGACTAAAAGGCATTCTATTGATCAAGGTACTATGTATTTTTAAGTGAGCTTTCTCATTCTTACCTCATAATTTTATTTGGATGTCACAGGAGTTTTTTTCCCTCCTTGCAACTGATTTGTAAATGCAATATATCAAGCATCATTTGTGCGATTTATTTAGTGCTCAACTGGTACAGTTTTTATTGCAGTCGGGCTGATTTCAGTCACAAAATTTCAACCTCGACCATCTTAAGTCGGGTGACTGATTTGTATAGTTCTTTCTTTACATGAATCTTAAATCTCTTTATTACCAAGCTTATACTCTTTTTGGTAATTTGATTTGCGTTATTAGGTGTCGCCGTAGCGTTAGCACGGGCATTGTACTAGTTTGTCAAAGTAATGAACCGAAAACGATTTAAACAGGACCTCGGTTGGATTTAACACCCATTTGTCCGGTAGGGGCCAAAGTAATGAACTTTAAAACGATGAACCGTAACCCCTCTGCATATAAGTTGACGACTGGACTAAACTCCAGGGTTTGAGTGCACTTTTTACACCAGACGTCCAAATATCGAGAACTCATCCTGCTGCTGTTTACAACTTTTAGCGGCTTCACGGGCCTAATGGCATCGGTGACTTCGTGGGCCTTTGCGTGGCAGCCCAACGCCTGCGTGACAAGGCCGACTTCGATCTGATCCGTTATATTTGAGGACCACTGACCAGAAAACGGAAACATTTCATTCAGTCATGGTTGAGGTTAGTGTGCAAGACTACAGTTTTTTTTTTTTTTGGGGGTGTGTGTGGCGAGGGAGGACTACAGGGTCTTGCTTGTGCAAATGTAACCCTCAGCATCTGCGGAACCTCATGTCTCAGTTAATCTTCTGAACGTTCATATAACAAGAGAGTTTCTTCAAGCAACGTTTCTCATTAAAAAAGTGTGTATTCGTTACAAGATCCATCACAAATGTAACAACGCGACAATACCTGCATTAATGTTTGCAGGGTGTTTCAAAACAAAATTCGCTATAAGTACCGTCTGCCTCACCTCCGATCCTCCATGACAAAGACAAGGTTCGAACAATAAAGCAACACTGACACCACCATGCTTACCTCACGTACTCGTGTGATGCTCCTCCTCCTGCCGCTGTGCGCCGTGGCTCTCCTGCTCTCGCCGGCGTCAGCCGAGCCGGCACTGCTCGGCCCTGCCCCTGCCGCCGGCGACGACAAATGGCCCGCGTACTCGCCGGCTGAGGCACCGGCGCCGGCGGCCGTGGGAGGACTGACGCTGGAACGTGCGGGAGAAGACAAGGCCGTCGACGTCGCTGATGACGGGATCGCGTCGTCGCCGGGGAGGCAACGGTTCAAGCCTCACCACCATGCGGCGCTCAGTCCGGAGGCGAGGCGGGGGCTTGATCACGAGGCTCGCTGCGGGCCGCGAGTGCCGGCGCGGCCGGGATTCCCGTGGCCCGGCCGGAACCCGCGTTGCCGTGGTGGTGGTGACGGCGTGCCGGCCGTGCGCCCCATACTACCATTCTGGAACCCGTAGCATAAGCATCAGCTAGCCACGTGATACGCGTAACGCGTTGTCAGATCTCACTTGCCAAGAATAGGTTATCACACGAGAAATAAACGCTTCAGAACTTACCAGAGCAGTACGCATCGCTCAGTCCTTGAGTAGCCTCAAAACGCTGTATCTTCTTTTTAGTTTCAAAAATTATGCGAAAGATTTGGTCGACATGCATTTTCGGTTGGAAATTCAGTGTCCAACATGCATGGAATGCCTGTACAGGGTGGCTCAAATGGATTTTGCACTCTGTAGGTGGCACCTTGGTAATCTTGCACCTTCAGCTGTACTGCGTTAACAGGCCTCAGTTTGCAGACTTGAATTCAGCAATCAGATGAGCCATGACAAGCTTCAGGACCTGGTTGTGATTTCCAGCACAAGTAACAGGGAAACACAACTATACACAACACACTTTTAGATGAGACATTTATTTATCCATCACCTTTTCAGAACAAAGGCAAGAAACAGAACAAAATTCAAAAGAATAATGAATTTTCTCACCAGTGGACAAATGGATTTTCATTACAAAAATATGGACCTTTCGTGAATCAAGTAATTTGTACAGTTTCAAAATGCAGGCAGGCCGGTCTTTTGAGACTGATACATTTGAAAACGATGATGTTGATGCAGTTCAATCTTGTGATACCCATCTTGCAACAGAAACAGCAAGATGAAGATACCCCCGAGGATGGAGTCGAAGAACATGCGCCACTCGGAGTAGTTCGGCGAGGCCACCTCAAGAGTGATGGGAACATGCGAACGAATGTTCACGGTGAAGAGCATGGCGGCGTGGGGGGAGATGTCGGACTTGGCGCCGTCGCTGGTGGAGGAGTTGTCGAGATCGAAGCCGCCGGAGGAAGCAGAGGGGGAGAACATGGGTTGCGCTCCATGGCAGCGGAAGCAGGAGGACCCGCGAACGGATTGAGGGAGAACCGTGCGGTCTCGGATACCATGTAGAGCGAGAGATCGAGAGAGAATGAGAGAGAATTGGGGCGCACAACACAACACACCTTCCATTGATGTTCATGCGGTATTTATACAAGTACAAGAGGCGAACTGCCTTGCTATCTACGCGAGTGACTGCCGTTGAGGGAGCGGAGGACGTGCGCGTCGTGTGGCACGGACGGAGCGGGGGACGCGGTCACCGCGCGCAATGGACGCCTCGCACGGTTAGCAACCGTGGTGATCAAGTCAGCTAACACCCCTTTCATTGTTTCTAATCCTGAAGCTTCGATCACTACCGAATTCCTAATCAACACTCGTAATCCTTCGTATCACTGGCAGTCAAGCAAAAATTGTGTGTGTGTTTTTCCCCTTGTAACTCCTCCTTCAGTCGCCGCCGGCGGCGGCGGCCGGGAACGCACTGGCCGACTCCTCCTCCCGGCGGCGGGCCAACTTAGACGACGCGATGGTGCCTGTTGGAGTGCAGAACTGGGGAGAAGGTGGGGCTCTTCACCGGCCGGTACTCCGGCAGCAGCTTGCCCACCCTGTACCGCATGCCGCACGCGTTGCACAGCGAATGAGCCCCCTCCTGTCCCTTGCGCCACTGCGGCGTCTCATCCGCCCCGCAGGGCCAGCACCGCCGCCCGTCCTTCGCTGGAGCTCGAGGCCTCGGCGCAAGCGCGGGAGGAGGGCGGCACGCCCTTCGTCCGCGGCAGCGCCGTCGCCAGCCCAGCCTCCGCCGGGGGGCGCCATCGTGTGCAGGGTCGGGAACGCGTCCTTGTTCGACAGCCACTCCAGCTCCTCCTCCTCGCCGTCCTCGCCGCCTGCGGCAGCAACCTCCATCGCCTGCAAGAACCGACCTTGATTTCCATCCTTTCGCAACCAAGAATCGCAAGAACCCTCGAAGAAGCCCGGAAGGTCCTCGGCTCCTCGCCACCCATACTGCGTCATCAAAGAAGCCCGGAAGGTCGTCGCCGCCGCCGAAAAGCTCGCCCGTGACCACCGCCGCCGAAAAGCCGCCGAGCGCGTCCACCACCACCATGGCCGCCGTTTGCCTCTCAAACTTCTAGGACACGCGGCAGGGGATGAGAGGCAGAGGAAAAAGAACTTTCCAGAACTGGCTTTTCTGTTTCTTTAGGATGCCTTCATCAAGGCTTGAACTGCATATTCTTCTTGTTGGGGTATGTCGGTAACTTGGTTCAGCATATGATGTGATACCCCGCGTGACATGGGCCGTGAAACCGCGGCAAGGACGTTCACACGATAAAGGCCAAAAGACATTACTCCCTCCCTCCCAAATCATTTGGTTTAGTGTTCCCTCCAAAAAAAAATGATTTGGTTTAGTCAAAGTAAAAGAAACAAAAATAAATTTTACCAACAATACTATAAAACTAAAATAAGTTACATATTATGACAGTTGGTTTTATAGTGAATCTAATAATATAATTTAAACTTTTTAAAAATTTCAATATTTTGTTATTGACAATCTATTAAGTTTGACTTTGAGAAATCTAGAATCCCTTATATTTAGAAGTATAGAGGGTGTAACCTTTACAACAAAAAAAGGAAACTGTTTCTTTGAGCTTGATGAATCATTCTAGTAAGGCAATCAACTACAAAATTGAATAATAATGCTGATAGAGGGTCACCTTGTGCTTGTGGGGTTGGTCGACCATAATTTTATAACCAACCTCGATGAGAGTAATTACAGCGTTCATGTTAAATGTCCACATCTTGTCAAAGCAACAATGGTAGTTCTATATACTGACTACAATGCCGATGAAAAACTGCGCCGACTGATTTTGATCGTTCACGAAATCACATATGCGGGGACGTCACGTGCTAGTGAAATACCCCTCCGTTTTTAATTCTATGACGCCGTTGATTTTTTCGTTGACTTTTGACTAATAATATAGATTTAAATAATTATCTTCTAACAAATAATCATCAAAAGCACTTTAATATTAACCTATAGACTTAGCTATTTACATAGATATTTTGAATAAAACGAATGATCAAATGTAACGAAAAAAATCAACGGCGTCATATATTAAAAAACGGAGGGAGTAATAAATAGCCATACATGAAAAACACTTGTGAGGTCAAATGTAACCATCTAACCTTGTTTAGTTTGGTGGCACCCTTGAGTTAGCGTGGCGGCACAGGCAACGGTGGAGGACCTAGGCACGAACGAGGCCATTAGATATGTTTCATATGATGAACCATGTTGGTTGATTGAGATTTGGTGTGAAGAGATGCCCCTGGTTATCCCTTCCTCGCCAGAATTAAGGGCGCGCAGTTTCTTGAAAGGAAGAAGAAAGAAGGAACGAGTCAAAGAGCACGCAAATCGGTAATCACAGACTAGTTTATCCTTCGTCAGATCCCTCGTATTTGACCAAACTAATAAGCTACTACTAGTAGTAATAGTTTGTCATTTTGTTATTCAGAGTAGGAGCATCTTCTGGCCTAGGTTCTCTCGAGAGCACCACTCGTAATACAATTTGGCCGGTACTAAGCAAAGAAGGCTACCTGTTGCGCGTAAACTGCAAACAACGCCTTACTTACAGACAGAACTGAAGACATGAAGCCTGCTACCTTCGAAGTAAACATCCAGAGAGATGAGGATGCTGTCGCCGCCGCCGGCAGCGTGCTCCGGCCCTCCCGGATATGCCACCTCGCCATCATCTCCACCACCTTCTGGGCTTTGGTGTTCTTCCTGCACTACTCATACATGCAAGGCGGCGACGGCCTGGCGTCCGTCTTGTTCAAGCCGTCGACGACGTTCTCTCTTCCTCTCTTGTCCAGCGTCACAGTCGACCCGGGCCGGGCGCCGCCAGCCTCGTCGGCTACTACGGCGCCGCCGGCGACGGGGAAGGAGGACGACCGGTGCGCGGGGCGGTACATCTACATGTACGACCTGCCGCCGCGCTTCAACGAGGACCTCCTCCGCGACTGCAGGGCGCTCGATCTGTGGATCGACATGTGCCCCTACGTGGTGAACCGCGGCATGGGCGCGTCGCTGGGCGCCGAAGGGGGCGCCTTCTCCGACCGCGGCTGGTACGCCACGGACCAGTTCATGCTCGACGTCATCTTCCACGGGCGGATGAGGCAGGGGTACCCGTGCCTCACCGACGACCCGGCGCTCGCCGCCGCGGTGTACGTGCCCTTCTACGCCGCGCTGGACGGCGGGAGGTACTCGTGGAACAGCAGCGCGCTGCGGGACGCGCTGGCCCTCGACCTCGAGGCGTGGCTGGCGCGGCGCCCGGAGTGGCGCGCCGCGGGAGGGCGCGACCACTTCTTCGTCGCCGGCCGGACAGGCGCGGACTTCATCCGGAAGGGCGACGCCGACTGGGGAACCAAGCTGCTGCGCCACCCGTTCGTCCAGAACATGACGGTGCTCGTCCTGGAGACCGTGTCGTGGGTCCAGGGCGGCAGCGTCGCGGTGCCGTACCCGACCTACTTCCACCCGGAGACGGCCGCCGACGTGGCCGCGTGGCAGGCGAAGGTGCGCGGCGCTGAGCGCAGGTGGCTCTTCTCCTTCGCCGGCGCGGCGCGCCCTGGGAACAGCCAGACCGTCCGCGCCGAGATCATCCAGCAGTGCGGCGCGTCCAGCCGGTGCAGCCTCTACCGCTGCGACGTCGGCGCCGGCGCCGACTGCCACTCGCCGGGCGGCGTGATGCGCCTCCTGGAGAGCTCGACCTTCTGCCTCCAGCCGCGCGGGGACTCCCTGACGCGGCGGTCCACGTTCGACACCATCCTCGCCGGCTGCATCCCGGTGTTCTTCCACCCAGGCTCGGCGTACACGCAGTACACGCTGCACCTGCCGAAAGATCCCCAGAGCTGGTCGGTGCTCATCATGCACACCGACATAACCGACCGGAACGTGAGCATCGAGGAGACGCTCAGCAAGATCCCGCCGGAGACGGTGAAGGCGATGCGCGAGGAGGTGATCCGGCTCATACCCAAGGTGGTGTACGCGGACCCGAGGTCAAGGCGCGTGGACTTCAAGGACGCCTTCGACGTCGCAGTGGAGGCGGTCATTGATCGGGTGGCCAAGCTGCGGCGTGGCGCGTCCGCTGGCCCGGAGCACTAATTAAGAGATGCCGTCAGCGTAACCATGATGCTAAAATCCACCGGCCGGCTCTGTGACTCTGTTACGTACGCAAGGACTGTACTCATGCATATGCTCTGTTTTATTGGTTCACATATTTTGCTAGTTCTAAGACTAAACGGTCGAGATCCTTGTATTGCACTTGCCTTACTTTGTCTAGCTAGTAAAACAAATGAGTTCGCATCCGCTACTCGACACTCTAGTCGATGTACTAGCAATTGTAGCCAGCAGTCAGACCATTTATAATTGTTACTAGAATCTAGAAATTAAAACCACCATTACGATCTTTGCTGGTGATGTTAACGGATGGTACGCTACGCACGCCATCCGAAGCTCGACGCACCAGTAAATTCGAGTAGAAACTGGCCCTGGGCACATGCTCACAGCTCAACTGATGCACGCAGACTCGTGCAGGACCTGCAGTTTTTCTAGTAATAATATTAGTAATTTACACTGAAAGTTGTACTTATACTGTACTGTGTAGATAATGGTAACAGCACGAATGCACGATGCATAGCGCCCCAACATTTTAATTTTTGTTCTTCAAATTAAGTTATGCGAATTTCCTTCTTCTTCCGATGCTGTGTTGGAATCTGAATCGGAAAGCGTTGGAGAGCTGAGAACTTGCTGTTCGCAAGATAAAAAGGGGCCCGACCCGCCCCTTCTTTTGTTAGAAAAAACTTGGACTACCTACCACCGACCCCGAGACGGTGATAGCAACCAGGGTTATGGTCCCTGAATGCTCCACGGCATTGGAACGCCGCGACAGCGAGTCGCCTCCACGCCGGGGTCCGTCCCCGGTGCGCATCCGCTGCACTCTGTCGCGGGCGTACTCCTCGCGCCGGCTCGGCGGCGGCGGCCGCGCCGTGACGGATCGCCGCGACAAGGATCCTCCCGTGACGGACGAGCTGACCTTCCTCGTGCACGACCCGTCCATCTTCCTCCGCTACGAGGACATGCGCCGCGCCGTCCAGGGCATGCTGGCGTCCATGCCGCTGCTGCAGGGCGTCGACATCTCGTCCGACAACTGGCTCGACCACTGCGCCCTTGAGGCGGTGCCCGCCAGTATGCAGAAGTGGACACGGGAGGACGATGACAAGGGGCTCGTCGGTGTCCGCTACCACTTCTATGTGGTGATGGAAATGGAGGTCGACTTTGTGTTCAGCGAGCCCAAGGCGGTGGTGCGTGCCTGCGCTGAGACCGTCATGCAGACTGTTCAGACGGGCTCTGCTGATCAATGCTCCATATGCATGGAAGATTTTACTAGCTTTGGCGGTGATGCAGGGTCTCCAGTGAATCTTCCTTGCTCCCATCCTTTCCACAACCGATGCATCACCACGTGGCTGTTCAAGGGCCACACCTGCCCTATGTGTCCCCATGATCTGCGAGGCCTCGTGTCCGCGCCTTGGACATCAGAAGCACACATGCTTGGCAACAAGAACTAATAGCAGACAGTAATAATGCTCCTTGTTCGTTCGTCCTGCTGCAACTACACAGAATTGAAGGCGTGTTCCCCGTAGCCGGCATTGCTGCGCCCAGAATCTAGCTAGCTTGATTATCAGATCTTCCAAGTGTGTAAAATGAACTTCGTGTACAAGTTTGAAGCAATTGAAAAAAGATTTTATGATCTGATTGTTTTATGAACAACACGTGTGGTTCATTGAGTATTAGCACAAGAGATGGTTAATGAAAAGGGCAGAACGTAGCAAATCACACTGATGATTCGTAATATATAGGTGGCCGTGCGTCCCTGTGCTGTTTGCATGGTTTACAATAACATCAGATTTATGCCTTTCTTCAACGTACACACTGTCACCTGAGGTAGAGATACCGTTCCAGTCAGTTGCAGCTTGCACAATTCTGTTGTGAGAATGCTAGGGACGGAAGGAACCGGTCTCTTTGATGAGGGCATTACAGAAATGCTTCAATTGCTTGTGCATTTACAGCCACTCACCCTTTCCTCATTTTGGGAGCTAATTGTGGTAGAGTAGGAATGTAGGATGGTGGCAGCTTGATCGTCGTCGATGCTCACTAGCTAGCCGAATTGTCTTCTGTCAGAGGATGATCTTAAGCTAAACGGTTACCAGATTTTCCAGTGGACAAGTTATCTCAAATTTGTACTCCTACTCAACTGGTCACTTGATTGGCATTCTTAAAGAATTGGTTTTATCTGCCTGTTTCCGAGAAATATGTGTTCCAGCCATCTGGCTGTTTATGTGTTTGGTAGCCCACTATTGCCACTACCCTTCTTGCTGGAACAGTTAAACAAGAGTAAGCTGACTCAATCTGGACGATGAGTCATAGTAATCCTCACACCACTTCTTATTAAACGTGCAGTATCTGCGTCCACACTAGGTTGCTTGAACAAACCGATAAAAGAAGAAAGGCTTTTCTCTAAATTTGGGAAAATAAGTGTCTTTGTGGTCATTGTAAAGTTGCATGAAAATGTGTATTCAAGCAAAAAGATGCTAGTGGAATGGGTATTAGGGACGTAGCAAAAAATAAATCATGCTCTGCTTCGGAATTTTTTTTTTCAAGATCCACGGTGATCAGTCTGCTTCTTGGCTGTCTTGGTTTCGGATAGCACTCTCAGCTGATCTGAACATTGGCACCCGGAGGTTGCAGAGCCTACCGAGTACACCTCGAATCGGACATATTCAATCAGGCTGGGCTGCTTTCAGATCTTCAAAATATACAACCTGAGGATGGATGCAGCATAGCCATTTATAGCCATTTCCTCATGTTTAGCGGAACCTTAATCTTGGTAGTCCCACGCATTACTAGTGCTGCACAACAACAGGTAAAGCTGATGCTGGCTAGCTGACGAACGCGTGTGGCCTGATCCAATTGTTGACTGCCTCCCTATTTGCTGCTTCCACCGTTGTCTTTGGCTAGTGTCGCCCCCTCCGTCATTCCCTACCACTACACTCATCTAACAATGGGGCCCCGTTGTACATCTTCACTCCCAACTTCAACGGTGCAGATCCTTTGAGCACTGGCCCCGACTACCGTGTGCTCGGAGTGTAGTAGCAGCTAGTCTCGGTTCTTCTTCTCATTTTTTTTCTCGAATACGCAGGAGAGTCGTGTATCTTTGTATTATAGGGAAGGATCCCGGTTCTTCTTCTCTCTGTACTCCTTCCGTTGTTGTCGCTCCCGGCCGGTCACTGAACTGGGAAAACAACTTACGTGAGCTGTTGGGACATCAACAATGCACGAACGGAGAGAGTATGTTGGAGGGGCACAGATTTATTAGGAGTACAAGCTATTAGGAGAGTTTCAGTCCAATTCTAAATATCAGATACTCCCTCTGTTCAAAGAGAACGGATGGAGTAAGTGGAAGTGATTTAGCTGGAAACTCTTGGAGGGGCACTGTAAACCTCTTAACGGTAACAACCCATGCATGCCTGAGCCGTGAACAAGTCTCTGTTGACGACAGCTGAGAAAAAGTTTCAGGGGGAAGCCCGCGCCCTCCTCCCGCTGAGGGTGACGGGAGGAACCCTAGCCGCCGCCGCCGCCTCCCAGACCTCTGTCCGTGCTCCACCAGCCTTGCCGCCGCCCGAGCAGGCCGCCCGCCAAAGCCATGCGGCTGCGAGGAAGGCGGCGGCAGGCCTTCTCCAGCTGTGGAACCGGTCCTCCCCGGATTCGACTGCCGCCGTCCGCCCACTGCCGGATTCGGCGCTCCACGGCCAGATCGACGCCCTCCGCGGCCAGATCGACGCCCTCCACGGCCGGATCCAGCGCCCGCAGGTTAGATCGAAGCCGTATTCATCTTCAAGTTCACCCTCGGCGGCCTACTGGTTGTTGTTCGGTCGCCGTCGCTCCCCAGTGCCTACGGGTGACGGTGGCGGCGCTTGGCCATGGTGGCTAGGCCCACCGCTTCTGCTCGGAGGCGGCTGCGGTGCGGATGAGCGGCCATGGTGGCCGGGAGTCCCGCTGCGCTGTCCAAGATGTCGGCACTGGTGTTAAGAAATTAGGCATTTTCCTACTTAATTTAATCCATAAATTCCTCAATAAGGTGATAAAAACGATGAACAAATGATCAGAAAGACAAGAACGTACCCGCGGAAGATCCTGCGCTGGAGGCGCTGGAAGATCCATTCCCAATAACCATTGTTCTTGAGTTGTTCGATGTAGTCGATCAAAGTTGATGCAGGACGACGTTGAAGCAGTGCAGAACGCCGATCAGGGAGTCGAACGAGCAGTCGCGATGTCGCTCCCCAAAAACCTGATCGCCCGCACACCCGGCAGATGTCTCTTGCGGAACGGGGCTTCGGAGGCCTGCTCTCCCAGATTATGTGCGCGCAGAAGTCCGGGACGGAGATGTCTTCTTCGTTGGCAACAGCGAGCAGAAGATCGATGCGTGCGCGAGTGGTGAGCGGAACGAATGATCGAATCTTGATCGTTCCCGGGAAGGCTTCTATATATAGGAACGGAACAGACGCGACTCCTTGCGAAAGGACGCCCGTCTACGAACAGGTGCGACGCATTCACACCGTACGAACAGACGCGACGCCTTCACACCGTACGAACGGGCGCGACCCATTCGAACGTAAAGGCGCCGGTGCATCTGAACGCGCCGTTCCAATATACCAAAAAGTCCAAGACGGACGGACGGACGCGACGCGCCCGCCACGCCTCGCCGCCAGCCAGCCAGCAGCCACGCCACGCCACGCCACGCCTCGCCACGGCACGGCTCGGCTCGGCGGCGGCGGCGGCGGCGCGCGCGCGCGCGTGTGGTTCACCACTAGCCTCTCTCAACTTCTCTAGGGGATCAACCGGAAATCCATCTAATAAGTCGAGTCTAATTATGGTAGGAATCCCATGTGGGACTAAACCATTAATGCACTAATTATGGGCCTAGACTAATTGATTATTATTATGGGCTAAAAGCCCATAATCTCAACAATCCCCACCAAGTCTAGAGCTCATAATGACTGCACACAAAATATCTTCCTTTCGTTTGATATACCGGTGTTTCGATGGAGACTGTTAAGTTGAACTTCCATCTAGAACAAAAGTTACGCCTTATTCACAACTGAGCAATGGACTAAGCCTTGAATTGTCAGTTTTGTGCGAAAGAGGTTTCACCTAAGTCCTTTACCGATACTAGGTTGCCACAAGCATCCCTCTGTTTTGAAGCATATAAGTCATACTTCTGGCCCATTCATGAGTATCTAGAGATCCCCACCATCTCATAGACTGTGACTAGCAGTCGAACTCATATAGGTGTATTCCTTAAAGATATCCTGTAGGACGATATCTTTGCTTCTCATAAGCCACTCGGAACACATTAAGTTTAATAAACCAGCCTTCCATACAGTTTTCTAGGAAAGAAGTACATCTGAGATAGACCAGTCAAGGGTCTTTCCTCTCAAGTTGTCACTAGCTTGTTGCACCATTCTACTTCACGGGATCTCCGATCGCATAGAACAGGTTACCACTATGACAGCTTATCAAGTGGGTCTCAAGCCCATCTCACTCGATGCACTATGTATCACATTACGTGATACTCCCTTGGTAAATTGATCTGCCAGATTCTTGGACGTATGTACATAGTCCAACGAAATAACTCCGGAGTTTCTCAGTTTTCTGACAGATTTTATTCGCCGTTTCACATGCCTTGTGGCCTTCATGTTATCCTTTGAACTGTTCACTTTGACTATCACAGTTTGATTGTCACAGTTCATGGAGATAGACGGTATTGGTTTGTCACCCACCGGTAAATCCATAAGGAAATCACGAAGCCACTCGGCCTCTAAGCCGGCTGTATCCAATGCTGTTAGTTCTGCTTCCATAGTTGACCTCGTTAAGATGGTCTGCTTGCAAGACTTCCAGGAAACAGCGCCACCTCCAAGTAGGAACACATATCCACTTGTGGCGTACATCTCATCAACATCAGATATCCAATTTGCATCACAATATCCCTCAAGTACTTTAGGGTACCCAGAATAGTGAATGCCATAGCTCATTGTACCTTTAAGATAGCGCATTACTCTCTCAAGAGCTCGCCAGTGATCATCTCCCGGTTTCGACACAAACCGGCTCAACTTGCTCACAGCAAATGAGATATCAGGCCTCGTAGCACTAGCAAGGTACATAAGCGAACTAATGATTTGGGAATATCTCAACTGATCCCTTGCTATTCTTTGGTTCTTCCGTAATAGCACGCTAGGATCATAAGGCGTGGGAGCAGATGACAATCGCTATACCCAAAGCGACTCAAGATCTTCTCCACGTAGTGAGATTGCAAGAGAGTAATCCCACCATTGCCTTCTCTTTGTAGCTTGATGTTAAGAATAACATCTGCTACTCCCAAATCCTTCATCTCAAAGTTGTTGGACAGAAAGTCCTTGACCTCCTTAATCACATTAAGATTGGTCCCAAAGATCAGTATGTCATCGACATATAGACACAGGATGACTCCTTCACCCCCACCATACCGATAATATACACATTTGTCGGCTTCGTTCACAACAAAGCCAGCCGATATCAGAGTCATTTCGAACTTCTCGTGCAATTGCCTAGGAGCTTGTTTGAGGCCATACAGGGATTTCAACAATTTACACACTAAGCTCTTTTGACCTTCTATCACAAACCCATCAGGCTGATCCATATAGATCTCCTCGTCTAACTCTCCATAAAGGAAAGCTGTCTTAACGTCCATCTGATGGACGAGAAGACCATGTGAGGCTGCCAGGGAAAGTAATACTCGAATCGTGGTCAAACGAGCAACAGGTGAGTAGGTGTCGAAATAATCTTCACCCTCTTTTTGTGAATATCCCTTTACCACAAGCCTTGCCTTGTACCTCTCAATCGTACCATCAGGCCTAAGCTTTTTCTTGAACACCCATTTGCATCCTATGGGTTTGCACCCGTAAGGACGCTCGACCAACTCCCAAGTACCATTAGACATGATTGAATCCATTTCACTCCTTATTGCTTCCTTCCAAAGGTCAGCATCGGGAGATGAAAGTGCCTCTTCAATGGTTCTGGGAGTGTCATCCACGAGGTATACAATAAAGTCATTTCCAAAAGACTTTGCAGTCCTCTGTCTCTTACCCTTACGGGTGACTAGATTGTTATCCTCCTCAGGAATTTGCACAGGGGGTTCCTCATTTTGTGTTATCGGAATGAAATGCTCATGGGGTAATGTAAACTCATGATTAGATGTGCTAGGTGTATTTTTGAAAGGAAATTCACTCTCAAAGAATGTAGCATCTCTGGACTCCAAAATTGTACCGACCACCATGTCAGGTACTCCAGATTTTACTACTAAAAATCTATAGCCCACGCTGTTCATAGCATAACCCAGGAAGATACAATCAACAGTTTTAGGTCCAAATTTGCGTTTCTTATTGATTGGCACATTCACCATGGCCAAACAACCCCAAGTACGCAAATATGAGAGATTTAATCTTTTCTTATGCCATTCCTCGAATGGTGTAATTTCTTTATCCTTTGTGGGAACTCTATTCAGGACATGACATGCTGTCAAGATCGCCTCACCCCACCATTCCTTAGAAAGGCCCGCTGTCTCTAACATGGCGTTAACCAAATCAGTTAGAGTTCGGTTCTTTCTCTCAGCAATCCCATTGGATTGAGGTGAGTAAGGCGGTGTCCTCTCATGAATAATACCATGTTTCACGCAGAATTCAGAAAAATCATTAGAAAAGTATTCTCCACCACGGTCAGACCTTAAACGTTTAATCTTCCTCTCTAGTTGGTTTTCTACTTCAGCTTTATAGATTTTAAAGTAATGCAAAGCTTCATCTTTGGATTTCAGCAGATACACATAGCAATATCTAGTACAATCATCTATGAGAGTCATGAAGTATCTTTTATCACCTCTAGTCAATTCGCCATTCATCTCGCATAGATCGGAATGAACAAGTTCTAATGCCTCTAAGTTCCTCGCCTCCGCAGCCTTGTGAGGCTTGCGAGGTTGCTTAGATTGCACGCAAGCATGGCACTTAGAACTTTTGACCATGTCAAATTTCGGGATTAAATTCAGTTTTGCTAGCCACGTCATACAACCAAAATTAATGTGACAAAGTCGTGAATGCCAAACATTCGACTCATTCGAAGTAAGAATATTATTCACAACCTTATTACAACCAATGTCAAGTAAAGAAAAGCGAAACAAGCCTCCGCAATCATAGCCTTTTCCAACAAATGTTCCATACTTAGAAAGTATACATTTATTAGACTCAAGAACTATTTTATAACCATCTCGACACAATTGAGAGCCACTAACAAGATTTCTTTTGATTGAGGGGACATGCTGCACGTGCTTCAATAGTACCGTCTTTCCCGAAGTAAACTTCAGAATGACCGTACCAACACCAAGAACACGAGCATGTGACCCATTTCCCATCAACAAGTCTCCTGTCACTCCGGCCTGATAAGAAGAAAACAAAGAGATATCAGCACACACATGTACATTAGCCCCAGTGTCAATCCACCACTCAGGTGTTTGACAGACAGAAAGGACAATGGGTGTTGGATTACCGTACCCAGGAGTCCCTCCAGTCTCGCTAATGACCACGTTTGCAGATTTCTTCTCCTGCTTAACTTTGCGGTCTGGGCACGCACTTGCCCAATGCTCAGTGCTCCCGCAAACAAAGCAGCCACTGTCTTTCTTTTTCTTCTTAAAAGTGGTTGTTTGCTTAGGCTTCTCAGCCCCCTTCTTCTTCTTCTTTGATGAGGTAACCTTTCGCACCATATTGGCACTAGAAGGTTCTCCTACGCTCTTTCCACGTGTGTCTTTTGCTTTCGCCCTTTCCTCAACATCAAGAGTCCCAATGAGTTTAGACACGCTAAACTCCTGTCTCTTATGTTTCAGTTGGGTAGCAAAATCCCTCCAAGTAGGTGGCAACTTAGCGATAATACCGCCAGCCACAAACTTATCAGGCAACACACATGGAAACGGTTCGAGTTCTTTTGCCAGAGCCTGAATCTCATGAGCTTGTTCAACTACAGAACGGTTCTCAACCATCTTGTAGTCAAAAAGCTGCTCCATGATATACAGTTCACTACCGGCATCAGAAACACCGAACTTAGCGTCCAGAGCATCCCATAATTCTTTCGCAGAGGTGCACGTGATATATGAATCCTTATACTTATCAGCAAGAGCGCTAATCACGGCGCCTCTGAACAGATTATCAGCCATATTGAACCGTTCCTCCTCCTCTGGAGTGAACTGTTCTGGCTTTCCGTTCGCGGCGTGATAGCAGTTCATTGCTGTAAGCCACAGGACCATCTGAGCACGCCATCTCTTATAGGATGACCCATCAAAAGCATTTGGTTTCAGTGCAGCAGCAAAACCGCTAACAGAAAAATACCTAATATCAGGTTTTTGGATTGTTAAGAAATTAGGCATTTTCCTACTTAATTTAATCCATAAATTCCTCAATAAGGTGATAAAAACGATGAACAAATTGATCAGAAAGACAAGAACGTACCCAGCGGAAGATCCTGCGCTGGAGGCGCTGGAAGATCCATTCCCAAGAACCATTGTTCTTGAGTTGTTCGATGTAGTCGATCAAAGTTGATGCAGGACGACGTTGAAGCAGTGCAGAACGCCGATCAGGGAGTCGAACGAGCAGTCGCGATGTCGCTCCCCAAAAACCTGATCGCCCGCACACCCGGCAGATGTCTCTTGCGGAACGGGGCTTCGGAGGCCTGCTCTCCCAGATTCTGTGCGCGCAGAAGTCCGGGACGGAGATGTCTTCTTCGTTGGCAACAGCGAGCAGAAGATCGATGCGTGCGCGAGTGGTGAGCGGAACGAATGATCGAATCTTGATCGTTCCCGGGAAGGCTTCTATATATAGGAACGGAACAGACGCGACTCCTTCGCGAAAGGACGCCCGTCTACGAACAGGTGCGATGCATTCACACCGTACGAACAGACGCGACGCCTTCACACCGTACGAACGGGCGCGACCCATTCGAACGTAAAGGCGCGGTGCATCTGAACGCGCCGTTCCAATATACCAAAAGTCCAAGACGGACGGACGGACGGACGCGACGCGCCCGCCACGCCACGCCTCGCCACGGCACGGCTCGGCTCGGCGGCGGCGGCGGCGGCGCGCGCGCGCGCGTGTGGTTCACCACTAGCCTCTCTCAACTTCTCTAGAGGATCAACCGGAAATCCATCTAATAAGTCGAGTCTAATTATGGTAGGAATCCCATGTGGGACTAAACCATTAATGCACTAATTATGGGCCTAGACTAATTGATTATTATTATGGGCTAAAAGCCCATAATCTCAACAACTGGGAGGCACAACGGCAACATCACACGACCATGGACAAGGACGACGGTGGAGCATGTCGCCTGCTTCCGGGTACGGGGCTGGCGCGCTCGGCGGCTGGGTCTGCAGCTAGCGGCGGCGACGCTTGTCGTCGGCCGGGGGCTGGGACTCAGCTGCTCGTCGTGCCTCGCACCCCTCGCCCGGCAGTTTTGGTCCGCAGCTGGCGGTGCAGCGCTCGTCGTCGACCAGGGGCTGGGGCCGGCTGCTGTTGGTGCCTCTACTTGCTCGGAGACGGTGGCGAACTGTGCTGCTACCGGACGTCGTCCTCGGTTGGCTACGCGCCGGCTTGGCTTAAGCGCTCGGGGCCGGAACTGCCGTCGTGCCTTATTGCTCGTGCGAGCTGCTAAGAGCTCAAGAAGTAAGGTAATGTGCCATGGATGACAACTCGTGTGCAGCAAATGCATTGGTTTCGGCGGAGGACCATGGCGAAAGCCTTGACGACGACGCTTGTGGTGTCGTTCCCTCTTTAGAGGCGTCCTGATGTGTCTCCCCGATCTTCCGGGTGAGAACCCAGCCCAGATCTTGGGCCGGCGATGATGACGTTGTGGCGTTGTGTCCTTTCTGAAGGCATCGTCGTGGACAATCCTTGTTGTGTTGTGATCCATGGTTGGGCCACTTTCTACCCTTTTGTTAGAGTCTAGTGTTTTTTTTTTCTTACTCGTGGATACGCCACAATTTCGCCCTTATGCTGGGGCTTGATGGTTAAGACCTAGTTTAGCTAGGTACTAGTTATCACGGTTTTAGCTCGGTTTCCCCCTAATTAACCGAGCGATGTAGGGTTTTTGCCTTGTTTTCCTAAAAACGAGGCAGTTGATCTGTGGTCTGTCACACTTTGAATACAATTCAGGTGGGGATGCTCTCCCCCCGTGACCATTCAAAAAAAAAAAACCATGCATGCCTCTCCAATCCCCAACACTCATTGACTAAAGTTTACACTAGTTTCATGCGACTGAAAAATTAATAGTGCACTCTCTCGTTGACTCCAGTTCTATTCGCCAAAGAAGAATAAGAAAGGAAGAAAGCATCATGAACTGGCGAGTCAGTACAGTAGCTAATAATGACACTGCATAAAGAGACTAAAATACTTCATACTTGTTGACTCACTTTTTAAAATGAGATACAACCTCATACTTGTTGTCAGTACTAATAATGACACTGCATAATTAAGTACTCTATTTTATAGGGTGTGTTCGTTTCCAGGGGTTTAAATTTTAGAGGGGTCACATCAAAGAGAATTTTATCATTTATATATACTAAATGAAGTCAAATTATAAAACTAATTTTAGAACTCCCCGTCTCATTCCCGAGACGAATCTAACGAGGGTAATTAAGCGGCGATTAGAAGATGGTTACTGTAGCAGCACTTTAGCGAAATATAGATTAATTAGGCTCATTAGGTTTGTCTCGAAAATAGCACCCATCTGTCAAAAAGGTTTTGTCATTAAACTAATCAAAATATTTCTAAATATGAAAATTCTTTTTGATGTGACATGTCTAAAATTTAGAGGGGAGGAAATGAACGCGTACAGAGATCCTCTAATCAGCCGTGGAACGCGTAAAGAGTCTAGAGATCTGCGTGCCAATTAATAGCAAACAATGGTTATCTAGCGGCTCCTCGATATACATAGGACGAAAGCGCATGAAGCTCACCACCTTGCTAGGTTCAAACCAAGTACACATCCAGAAAGACGCCATGTACGCTGCTGACAGCAAGCACAGTGGCGGTGGCATGCTCCGGCCGTCCCGGATATTCAACCTCGCCATTCTCTCCATCGCCTTCTGGACCTTGGTGTTCTACGTGCGCTCGTGCATGCAAGGCGGCGGCGTCGTGGGGTCCGTGTTGTTGAATCCGTCCACGTCCTCGCCTCCTCCGCTGCTGTCCAGCGATACAGCCAGCCGGCGCTCTCCACCACCCGAGCAGCAGCTGCCGGTGCAGGAGAACCAGAGCCAGAGCATGACGGCGCCGGCCGACGACCGTTGCGCGGGACGGTACATCTACATTTACGACCTGCCGCCGCGCTTCAACGACGACCTCGTCCGCGGCTGCAGCAAGCTGTCGCCGTGGACGGACATGTGCTGGGTCGTGGCGAACTGCGGCATGGGCCAGCCGCTGGGCGACGCGGGCGGCGTGTTCCAG
The DNA here is from genome assembly GCA_012490785.1 of Eragrostis nindensis. Taxonomy (NCBI): domain Eukaryota; kingdom Viridiplantae; phylum Streptophyta; class Magnoliopsida; order Poales; family Poaceae; genus Eragrostis; species Eragrostis nindensis. Next base: position 25,609 of record JAAXCT010001160.1, on the reverse strand, counting down.
GCTCGCGGCTGGTACGCCACCGACCAGTTCATGCTCGACCTCATCTCCCACTGCAGGATGAAGCGGTACGACTGCCTCACCGGCGACGCCTCCCGTGCTGCCGCGCTGTACGTGCCGTTCTACGCCGCGCTGGACGCCGGCAGGTACTTCTTCAACAGCACCGCGGCGCGGGACGCGCTCCCCCTGGACTTCGCCGCGTGGCTGGCGCGGCGCCCGGAGTGGCGCGCCGCGGGCGGCCGCGACCACTTCATGGTGGCCGGACGCACCTCGTGGGACTACCGGCGGGAGGCCGACGACGAGTGGGGCAACAAGCTGCTCAACCTCCCCGTCCTGCAGAACATGACGGCGCTCATCCTGGAGGAGATGAGCAAGACGAGCCGGAACACCATCCCGATCCCTTACCCGACCTACTTCCACCCGGAGACGGCCGCCGACGTGGCCGCGTGGCAGGAGAAGGTGCGCGGGGCGGAGCGCAAGTGGCTCTTCTCCTTCGTCGGCGCGCGCCGCCCGCCGAGCAGCAAGACCGTCCGCGCGGAGATCATCCAGCAGTGCGGCGCGTCGAGCCGGTGCAAGCACGCCGACTGCGGCGGCAGCGGCGGGGGCGGCGCCACCTGCTACTGGCCGGGCGGCGTGATGCGCGTCTTCGAGAGCTCCGACTTCTGCCTGGAGCCGCGCGGGGACACGCCGACGCGGCGGTCCACGTTCGACGCCATCGTGGCCGGCTGCATCCCGGTGTTCTTCCACCCCGACTCGGCGTACACGCAGTACACGCTGCACCTGCCGAAAGACCCCCAGAGCTGGTCGGTGCTCATCATGCACACCGACATCACCGACCGGAACGTGAGCATCGAGGAGACGCTCAGCAAGATCCCGCGGGAGAAAGTGAGGGCGATGCGCGAGGAGGTGATCCGGCTCATACCCAAGGTGGTGTACGCGGACCCGGGGTCGAACCGTGTGGACTTCAAGGACGCCTTCGACGTCGCGCTCGAGGCGGTCATCGATCGGGTGGCCAAGCGGCGGCAGGCCGCGGCCAGTGGCCACGAGAACTAATTTAGACACGCGGTCCCGGAAATGAATGGATTCTCTCACGAACGAGCCCATGCCCATGACTCCTGAGTGCGTGCGTCCGTCAACGGCCTTGTCATTTAGTATCAGAAGTGTAAACTCTCGTTTGTCTTGCTTTCTCTTGGTACGCGCGCATGCCATACGATCGTTTGGCATGGAGCAAGCTCTTCGCATGGCTGTCAGGCTGTGTGAAAGTGGGAAGAAAATTTTGTAGGACCCGGGTCTTAGGCTATCTCCAACGGGCACCTTATTTGGCACATAATACACAAATTGGGTCTTAAAAGAGGGAAAAACAGCCTCCAACGGAAGACCAAAATGCCTACCTATTTTTGGAGTCCCCCACCGCGCGACGTATAAATGCGTCCCGCCGCGCAGCGACGCATCGCTCCCGCGGCGTTCTCTCCCCCTCGCCTGTCCTGTCGAGCTCGGCTCCACCGCCGCGCTCCCCTCCCCTTCCCCCGCCGCGCTTCCCTCCCTCTCCACCGCCGCGCTCCCCTCCCCTTCCCGCGGCGGCAGAGAGGCGGCGGCGCCATGGGAAGAGGAATTGGCGGCGGCGCCATGGGAGGAGGACGAAGCGGCGGCGCCATGGGAGGAGGAGGCGGCGGGGGCGCCATGGAAGGCGGCAGGGGAACCATGGAAGGCGGCGGGTGCCGTAGGAGGAGGATGAGGGGGCCGCGACGACGCGGCGGCGGCCGAGCTCGCGGGCGGGAGCCGCGGCGGCCTCGATCCCCTGCGCGGGAGCCCCGCCTCCCGCCTCGAGCTCGTAGCGGCGGGGGCCGCGACGACGGTGAGCGGCGGCGGCCCCGATCCCCTACGGGTCGTGCCACCACCACCCCTCCCTGCGGGCCGCGCCTCCCCTTCCTCTTCCTCGCCGCGGGCTGCATCTCGCCAAAGTCTGCGACGTGGATGGCGGCGCCGATTTGAGGGCGGATTCGAGCCGGCGCGCCTCGCCGAGGTCCACCTTCATCTTCGCCGCCGCGGATTCATCCTCCACCCCGCGCTACGCGCCGCTGCCGACGCGTCCCTCGCCTCCATCCTCTCCAGGGAAGCCTCGCCTCCATCCTCGCTCGAAGGCGGCAAAGGAGGCGCGGGGCCGCGCGGCGAGGGTGCTCGCGGGCCACAGCGGCGCATCGACGGACTCGTGGGCTCGCATCTCCACTGGCGCATCGACGGCTCCTCGCGGACTGCGCGCGCTCGCCGAGCTCCTCCTGGACGGTGTTGGCGTTTCTTACGCAAAAAGATTTAACTCAATTTCCACAAACGCACGGAACACCATTGTAGCATTTTACCTGAGAGTATTCTAAGGTTATTGTATTTATATTTTCCACAGGAAAGCAGGGCTAAGAATATCATGAATTAACAAAGAAACATCTATTATTTATAACTTGCAAACTAGGCCAAAGCAGTGATAAGGTATATGATATGTATGTGGTACTCAGGAGAATGATACATTGATATAGATCACAAGGAGTTAGCATTTAGTTTGGGAGAACAACGAGAAGAAGGGTATCAATCAGATCTACAAGCCAACCCGAACATGGTGGATTGCAGAGGATAGATAGAGCTGTCACCACCTACTACCTACCACACATCCCGTGGGGTTAGGCGCAAATCAAGGATGCCTAAGGGTTAGCATTTAGTTTTCTGTTAGCCTACAACTATCTATTTAAGCTTTCATTATAGATACATTCAAGTGCATCAGGGCACGGATATGTCATAGTGGCAGCCAAGACCACCACCATAAAGAACCACCCGCTACAATTAAGACCCTGCCGGTCCAACCCGGACGTGGTGGATTACAGAGACCGGTGACAAGCACTCGCGGCTACCATCCTCCGTGGGGTTAGGTGCAAACTCACGTCTAGAATAATTTCTTGAACCACACAAGCAACTATCCTAAATGATTTACCCTAAACTTTTGGGACAAACCAACCATGCATAATAAATCCAAACAAACTATGCGAGGTCCTAACAATAAAGCGATTATATTGTCCATACTGCCTAGCTCAACAATTCATTCCAACACAAGAATTTCTCTATAATAATTACTTAAATAAATAAATATAAACTAAAAGGAAAACTAAATTAAATAAATACAAAAATAAATAAGAAAATAATTATATTAAATAAAATCTGATAAAATAAAAGATACAAGAGAACTTTACCCAAACTCCGAAGAGAACTCCAGAACTCCGAGCGAAGCTCTCACTTCTACTCTAACTCCCATAACTAAAATACTAATCCTATTATAGACTACACAAGTGGAGTGATCTTACATGAGGTACTGAGGTGCGAAGTTCTTTTGAGCCGGACAGGGCCTTATATAGCTTCATATGGGCAAATGGGTATTTATGCCCAAAGCTAGAGTGCCAGGCCCGCCAAGCTAGGCCGGCTGGCCAAGTAGGGGGGCGGCCGGCCGCCTATTGTGTCGGTTGGCCACCGCCTCGCCTGTGGACGCTCCAGATTTGCTCCTGATGACGGTTGTCCAGTCAGTGGCTTCGTGGAGGCGGCAGAAGAGGAGTGAGGGTCAAGTTGAGGCCCAAACAGCCCACCTTCTAGAACGTCGGTGGAATTCTTCTGAACAGGCTTTTGATTCTGCGTTGTGGGCCTGTTTGCAGCCCACTGGAGAAAGGCCGAAGCATGGGGACACCTTGTGGGGCCGACTGGCCTACTTTCCTCCATAATTCCCGCCTGCATCTAAATATTTGCCAAAACTTGTGGAGTAGCATTATCCTATCTACTATGCACAAAATCTTGGTGACATGCATTTATTTACCGGTAAGTTGGTGGTCGAAACATGGTTTTATGACCGCCAACACCTCCCCAAGCTTAAACTTTGCTCGTCCCGAGCAAACTCAGAACTTAGGATACCGCCAACATCAGGAGTTCATAAGAAGTGTCCCATGGGTAATAAAGATGCAACAACATACTCCCTAAATAGTGGTAAAGATACAAGAGGAGGAAGTATTCACAAGTGTTGCATATTCGTGGGGCTTATATACTTTCACCTTGTCTCATAGCATTGAAGATCAGAACAGCACTTTTGGACGAGTCATGCAATTCTAGCAGATATATATCCAGAGTTTTTATGTGCTGCAAGATAAGGTAAAATTTCTCCTTTGTTTGGTTCATACTTGCCCTCTCCCTTTTATGAGACTATTCTTACAAAGCTTCACTCATTCCTACCTTATGCCAGATAAGGTTTTTATATGGAGCTTGGTACGGAATGCACAAATGCCATGCATACGTTGTAAAGCTAAAGAATAAATCTTAAGAGACATAGCAACTCCTTGTATTCCGGTCATAGGGAAAATTGTGATGGAGGGGGAGAAGATGAACTCACACTTATGGAAGGGGGTTTTGAAAACTTTGGTCCTTTTATTCTGCTCAAGATGTTTATGATAAGAATCATATAGCCTTTTATTTTAGGATGCAACCATGGAGTTTTTTTTTGTCTTTTCTTTTTTTGATATACTCCATGGTGCATGAGGCTATAACTTTTGCATGGTCCGTAAAAAAATTTTTGAAATATTCTTGAGCCTTTTTTGAATGGACCGAAAGTTTTGCCAACGTAAGAAGATGCTTGGTTGATTTTCCAAACATCCCCCCCCCCTTTTTTTTTGGGTGGAAAGAAAAACAAGAACACGCGCGAAGGAGTTTATGACCGGAAAAAGGAGTGCTTACTCTCAAAAGCATTTAAACCTTAACTAAACTCAACGCATGAACAATTGGCTATGAGTGGGGCTGTTTTGAACATTGTCATGATATGGCTCTGGTAGGTAAATAAGTCCTCACAGAGGAAGTGTTATCTAAAACGAAAGGGTTTTTAAGACATGCAGCAATTAAATGAAAAACATCTCTGGAATTGAACCATGCTAAGAAATTGCGACAAGTCTTAATCATGCCATATCATAATCCATAATGCTTAGACTTGGTGTGATAAATGCAATCCACAGAATATAGCAATACTTATGATGTAATTATGCCCAAAGCTAGAGTGCCGGGCTCGCCAAGCTAGGCCGGCCGGCCAAGTAGGGGGGCCGGCCGGCCGCCTATTGTGGCGGTTGGCCACCGCCTCGCTTGTGGACGCTCCAGATTTGCTCCTGATGACGGTTGTTCAGTCGGTGGCTTCATGGGGGTGGCAGAAGAGGAGTGAGGGCCAAGTTGAGACCCAAACAGCCCACCTTCTAGAACGTCGGTGGAATTCTTCTGAACAGGCTTTTGATTCTGCGTTGTGGGCCTGTTTGCAGCCCACTGGAGAAAGGCCGAAGCCTGGGGACACCTTGTGGGGCCGGCCGGCCTACTTTCCTCCATAATTCCCTCCTGCATCCAAATATTTACCAAAACTTGTGGAGTAGCATTAATCCTATCTACTATGCACAAAATCTTGGTGACATGCATTTATTTACCCGTAAGTTGGTGGTCAAAACATGGTTTTATGACCGCCAACAGAAGGGAGCTGGATGGGGCCATGGCCGAGTGATTGCGGCTGATGGGGCCGTGGAGGCGACGGCGGCTCCTCCTCCGCGGGCGGCGGACGCGGCGAGGATCAATTTGTTGTTGCATCAATGTAACCCTAGTCATTGCCTAGTTCTATTGTTCTTCTCCTAATTGTTTGCTGCAGCTAGACTTGCCATTTCCCCCTGAACTATGGTCGCCTCACATGGCTGCTGCAATGGAAGAAGACCTAGTCTCTCTAGTCTTGTTCATGTGAGGAATTTTATATCTATTCGAACCCAAAATCTTCATAGCTTCCAGCAAGACTAGATGAAGTGAGACCCAAATTCTGTTCGTCTTTATTGGACAATACTCAATGAATGCCTGTTACATGTAAGAGTATGAATAAAAAGTTAGAACATTGAGTATGAAACTGAAGGAAAAGTATGTTTGCATGAATGTAGCACAAATTTTACCTCTTGCACAACTGGAACTAGTTCTTGGACAGTTTTTGCTGATTTTGTATATTTAATTGCTTGGATTGCACGAAAGAAACCAAATCCAATATATTGAAATCCGGTTAATTTGAGGGCTGATTTTTAAGCCTAATGTCAAATCCTCCTTGCTTAGCAGCTTCACAAAATACAGGATCATCAATTTCTAAATGAGAAGGTGCATTATCTTGAACAATGTAGATTGGCTTGCTCATATCTTCTCTTGGCCATTTTTCCATAATAGCCGGCAACACTTTCTCAACCATGAACTCCCTAATCACATCTCTTGTGATATGATCAATTGGTTTCACTTCCCATGTCCCAGCTGGACGATTCGCACTACTCCTTTTAGCTTGCACCCACCTCACAAGAGGAAAACATCCAATTTTTCCATCAAAAATGCAAACTCCATTAGCAAACCTTGGCCGAGCTATCACAACTAAAAACATGAGGCGTGGAATGTAGTTCTTGCTTTTACAAGTGCGCTGAGGATCATTTTCTTCTGGCAGCAAGTAATATTTTGTCGATTTTTGTGTAACAAAAAACCACTTCTCATCAATGAAAACATGATCAAATAAATCTTTAAACCGTGGATCATTAGGCAAGCTATCCGGATCAAGGTTATGAAGGCACCACTCAAGCCTTCTCTTCTTGTTTGCTTCTATTAAGTAGGGTTTGATGCTGTTTGAGTGACGCCTAATCAGCCCTTTACGCATGCATTTAATCAACTTTGCTCTACTAATCCCAAGCTTCTTAGTAACAGCGGTTATACACATTCTTTCATTGAGAGGCATGTTGCGTATGGCTTCTAAATCAATTGGCGTTTCTTTACGCCCTACACGACATTGCTTTCTACTCGTTACATCAACTACTTGGCCTTGTGCTAGTTCCTCCTTTGCCCTTTGCCAAAGCTTCTGAACAGTCCGGATATGCAAATCAAATTGAGATGCAACCTGTTTTGTTTCATTTTTCCCTAAAACCCCATTATTACTTCTAGCCAATAAAGTTTGAAAAACTTGTTTCCTAACATCATCAGAAGCTTCTTTCCTCCTACTAGCACTTAAATTTTAAAAGAAACATGTGTCGGCATGACATACATCTAAACAATACTACAAGGACATGTTGTAAAGGAAAACGGATCTTATATATAGTTACAACAATAACCTTGCTGGGGTGCCTCCATCTCGACCTCATCCTCACTTGCCTCCATCTCGGCTTCATCATCACTGCCATCACTTAATTCTAGCCCATAAAAGTCATCATCTTGTGCAAGCACTATCCAACAAGGAAAAAAAAAAGAGAAGAAAATCAGAACCGAGAAAAATCAGAACTGAGAATATCAGAATTGAGAGCAAAAAAAGTACTGTGTTCCTCATCCAATGGATCTTGAACGGTCCCTTCTTCATGTGCTGGCTCCATGTTTAGATCAAATCCTACGCAAATCAAAAATAAAATCAGAACCGAGATGAAAAAAATAAACATGCAACGTAAGGAGGAATGGTTACTAGAAGGAGTACCCGGCAAAGCATCACCCATTGGAACGTCAACGGGCTGATCTTCTTGTGGTGGCTCCATGTTTAGATCAAATCATACGCAAATCAAAAATAAAATCGGAACCCAGATGAAAAAATAAACGTGCAAAGTAAGGAGGAATGGTTACTAGGAGTACCCGGCAAAGCATCATCCATTGGAGCATCAACAGGCTGATCTTCATTTGGTGCATCCAAGTTTAGATCAAACACTATGCAAAGTGAAAAGGCGACAAATAAGAACCGAGATGATTCATGCACAAAAAAATGTGGAAAGGAAGAGTAGGAGTACTCATATACTGCTGTCGGAAGTGAAACGATGAAGCGATGAGCGAGCTGGAAGTGCTGCTGAAAAATGTGACTAACGTGTTCTATTTATAACAGCGGAGGCCAGCAGTCTGTAGGCGAGCAGTCTGCTGGGAGAGCGCCAGAGGAAAAAAAAAAGCCGCGCGTGAGCGAAATATACGCGCCAGCGAAAAACTTGCGCGAAAAAACAGGCTCGAGCGCCAGCGTGCGAAAAAGTTACGTGAAACAACACTTTCGAGCACCAGCCAGAGAAAAACTTGCGGGAACAAATCGCCCGCGCCGCGAACGAGCCATGCCACGCAAATTTAGGACGTGAAACAGGTCCACACGCCCCCGCACAAAAGTCCCACGACGCGATACAGTGCCATGCACCCGCCATGCAAAATCGGCAAAAAAATTGTGCCAAGCGCGAGCATGGGATTCGAACCAGGTACCTCTCCCCTAAAAACCCGCCGCAATAGCCAGTTGGTGGGAGGACGACATTCATTTAGAAGCACCTCCCAGACGTATTTATTAAGGGCAAGGATGAAAGATTAGACCCAAATTAATTTCATCTTGTTAACGTAACCCATGTCCAAAACAACTACTAATACGAAACAGGAGGGATGGGATGGGGTCATCCTATTTTATGGGATGGGGCGGCCTCTGTCATGTGTTTGGTAGGAGGGATGAGTGAGGGACGAGGCCGTCCCTGACATCTGATTGGATGGATGGATGTGGATGAACAAAAGGATATGGTCACCTCCTCATTGAAAAGTGGTGAGTGTAACAATGCTGGTATGAAAATAAGGTATATGCAAATATATGTTTTATTCAATTATAATTCAATACTTTCTCTATAATAAATCCCATAATTAATAAAAAGAAAAGGAAATGTATTCGATGGGCTCATTGTTTGTGAGCCCACTAGGCCCAGCCCACTAGCAAGACGTCGGTCATCTTCTTCCTCGAGAACGACGAGAAGGCAACAGAGGACAGGGGAGAAAGAGAGAGAAGTAGAGAGAGAGAGAGAGAGATCGATTGGCGGTGCTCGGGCGACGAATCGAGCGTGGAAAGTTGGGGAAAACAGTCTATAGACCTAGAGTAATCCACTTTTGAGGTTGGAGGCGGAGAAGAGCTCTTGCGCCGGCGCTCCATCGGCTTGAGCTGATGTGCTCAAAGTGGGGGAAAAACAATTGATAGCAGTGTAGGGAAGTGACGACACCCACTCGTCTAGCCTGCCCTGCCCGTCATCTGCCAGCAGGACGCGTCGGCGCCACCGTGCTGCCGGACTCAGGCCCGGTTCCTCTCCATGGCCACCGAAGAGCACAGGATGGGGTGAGCGGAGGTGAAGGTGAGGGGAACAGGTGAGGCGACGCCGACCACGCGAGGACGAGCTCGTCCCGCCGATTCTGAAGGATGAGTTCGTCTGGCATATTGGAGGAATATTCTACTCAGTGTCCATCCCATCCCTCCTTGACCCAGAAGCAAACACATCAAAAGTTGTGGCCGTCCTATCCCATCCCTCTTCATCCTTCAAAAACAAACACACCCCTAAAGGACCAAACAATCAGAGAGGCGGACGGTGATCCTTATGATCACACGGACATTGAGACGGCAGATGCTCAATCACCAAACATAAAGATGTGATTTGTACTTAAGCCTTCTATGAATAAAGCTCACAAGCCCATCACTGAAGCCCATAACCATGACTCCTGTGCGTGCCTTCGTCAACGGCTTGTCTCGTGTAATCTCGCGTTGTCTTGCTTTCTTTTGGGACGCGCATGCATTTACGGCGTTTGGCGTGGAGCGAGCTCTTCGACGTGTCCCACCTCCCACGAGTATTGGAGTTAGGACAGTGGTTGTCGGTTTGTCGCTGCAGTGGCTCCGTGGAAGTGTGGCATCGGAAATCCGGATACGATGGAGCGCGGCAGCCAAGGGTGAATACAGGTTAGGCTACTCCCAATGCCATGTTTCATTTTGTTGTTTTCAAGGTGCCACATCATCTAAAATCTTTTGAAACCATCAATAAAACAACCTTCTCCAATGGAAAGTTTCATTTTTGTGGTTTCATAGGCAAAACAGAACATTTAATGGATGCAGGACATTCTGATCAAATGTGCCTATGAACTATGCACATACTTGCAATATTTCCAAATCATGTACTTGCATACGCAGAATCATTCTAACTGAAACTTCTGAAAAATTCACACAAAAATGCAGCACCATTCTCTTCACTAACTTTGACACAAGAATTCAGCAGCACTGACTCTGAAGTCTGAACTTTCGGCAACACATGCATCAAATGATTCGTGAGACGACTCAATTCATCAGTTGATGGCCGGACATCTTCATCAGTGATAGCTCAACGCTGCACAATATTTCAGTCCCATTCAGTTATGAGACAGACAGATACATGGAAACAAGGCAATCTCTTACAGGATCTCTTTTAAAATGGCTTCAATTGATCGAACAAGAGAAGAAATCTGCATAAAACAAAACGAAAATCTCCCTTACTTGGATTTGGGTGCTGGTCGTTTCCTCCAGGGCAGTAAATCATACCATGTGCAGTCCACCCTCTAGAACAAACTGCTGCGGCGGAGGGAAATACAAGGGCAGTGCACTGATTTGGGCAAGAGTAGCATGGAGGAACAGAGCATTTCGGAGCCGCACTGGATCGGATGGAGACCCGATGAAATGAAACTGGACGCTCCAACGCCGGTGTCAACAGAAATCGATGTGTTGGAAACGGTGCTCTTCCGGTTTCATCCAGATGAAACCGATCCTATCTCTCTCTTAATTAATTTGATGCCATGTCATCAAAATTGCTGATTTGGCACCTCATTAATGCAAAATGAAACTAGCGTTGGGACTAGCCTTACATTGTCATACTCTCGGCGCAACTGATCATGGATTTTCCCCCCCACTTTTTTGTGAATATACTCCAGGTTACATTCGGGCAAGAGTGAAAGTTTCAGGGTCTTTCCAGGCTGCCAATGAATGCTCGCTCGTAGTCGCAAGTGTTTTTTTTCTTGTTTTTATTTTGTTATGTTTTCTGGTGATGTGACAATAAAATGCTCGGAGCCAGCACGGCGAGCACAGACGTCTCAAACAAAATGTATCGTCTAAAAAATTGTCACACACACGGCTTTGGCGTTGTTGACAAATGAAACGTTTTTGTTACAAAGTAATAGTTCAATCACTACAGAACTACAACCAAAAAATTGGGTAGTAGTATTATATTAGCTTAAATATAGTCGAGGTTTATCGGGTCCTTAGATTGTCTGATTCCTTGTTTGGTACTTATGTTAAGTCTAGTCTCAATAGTCTAGTCTCAATAGACTATTTCGTTTTATTGTTTTATGTTGTCATTGTTTCCTACAAAATTACATGCAAGACACAAGTATATATTTGTAGGTGTTGTGAACGCGTGATTGTGGTCTCCAGCAAATACAATCCAAACCTTTATCACTATTAATGAAATTCTTTTTTCACAAAAAAAAACTCTATCACCAAACTATATATCCTAACAAAACAAGAAAGCCAACTACTAAAAATACTTATTGCAAATCGTTCCGGCCATCTGCATCCCATCTCTACCATGGGCGCGTTTGGTTGCCTGGCTGAGGCTTCAGCCAGGCCCGCTGCATGCAGGTTTTGATGATTGGTTGCTCACACTGGCTCCCGAGATGCAAAAACCAACCCGCAGCTTGGCTCTAAAGAAACAATATTCATTTATGTTTCTGGCGGGCCTGGCTCGGGGCATGCAGCCAGTTAGCCCCTAATGATGCCATTAGCACATTGATTAGTACATATCAATTGGCCCATAGATACAAACAAATAAAACTAGTTGAATTCCCGCGCGTTGCTGCGGGATTTGAGATGTATTTTAACTGATTTTCTTGAGATTGTTAGAAGCATATATTCAATGATCAGAATACAGTAAATCCAAAATTGAACATAAATATGTTGAACGGGTAAGCGTATGCATGGCAGTGACAGGAGCTCAATATTTTACAATTCTGAACTTTAGGAGATGAACCAATCACTTGATAGAATAAAAGGGAAAGGCAAAACATGAACACTCGATAGAATAAAACAGAAAGGCAAAATATGAATAGTGCATACCGTACTGTTTTTTTTTTTGCAGAGAAACACGTGTGGATAACATCTAAAACCGGGCTTTAATTTAATGTGTGCGCTCATCATCCGCATGAGTGGATGAAAAAGAAATGCGACATCGTGATTGCGTATTGAGTGTCAGCTGCCATCATAGCCTGAATCTTGGAGTGAGACAATTTGTCCCAACTGAAGATGCTACCACTTTAGGAGCAGCGTCCGTTTCTCTAATCCGCCCAGCAAATGAAGAGTCCAATCTTGGCATCTAACATACGGACTGATAACAATTTGATAACACCTCTGTGGAGGGAAGAGATCCGTCAGATCAAGTATGATGCAAATCACGTGCCATGTGTGGCGAACTCCACCAAAAGAACCGTGGAACACGTCAATTTTAGCAGCAGACTTGGGATAACTATATGAGTGGGTCAGAGATCAGATGAGGGAAAGCTCCATTGATCGTGGTTAGCTCTAAATTGCAGAGCAGGGGTGCGGAGCTTCTACAGGCCCAGCCTCTCCCAATAGATAACTCTATTAGTAATCATGGCACCGGTCTCTTGATGGTGGTAATTTCTGCATGAATGTTGCAGTTTCTCATAGCATGAAAGTAAAGTAAAAACAGTTTCTAATGGCATGGAAACCGACTAAAGAAGGGAGGCAGTGGGAAGGGAAGAGGCAGTAGATGAATGTCAATGTTAAACTGCAGATGAACAACAATATAGGATGGCAGTGTAAAACTCTTCTTTTTTGTGATTGATAGCCTGAGTGATTGCCGGAGGATTAGCACAACTAATTGTGTTGGTTTCTCATTTTCTTGAGGGAATCAGTTACTTGAGTTGATGCATAGCCTTCGGCAGAGCAATTGTGGAGAGAGCAGTAAGCCCATTGCTGGAGGCTTTATGAAATAGACGGATGAGATATGTCTCAAGCTGTGATCCAATGGACGACATTTTTAAGATGATGTGGCCTCATGAGAAACCAGCTTTATAGCAATAATGGTACTTAGTGGGTTGCTTCTATATAGTCTATATAGATGACCAGGTGTAGTCGTCACTAATTCCCGCTCGAAAAACCAACAAGGGACACTGATGCACACCTTTTGGTTGGGCATTTCGGCACCTTTTTTTTTTTGGAAAAGCTCAAAAAGACCGACAGGCTGATGGAGTGCATGAACTAATACTTATTGTCTCCTGGGTGAGCAGCCAATCGCAATCGATCCTAGTATTCCGGCGCCACACCGCCAGAAAGCTCGCCACTACGCCAGCCGACACATCGCCGCTCCATGTGCACACGATCCTGAACTCAAGGGACGCGCGTCGGCAAGTCCGGTCAAAATGCTCCGAGATGCACGCGCGCACGTCGCGATCGATGAGACTGCACGTGACGCGGGGCCAGAGGCGAGTCGGCATGCAGTGCAGCTGATGCGGATGCATCCCCTAGCTAGCCGACCACCGGCCCCGAGGCATCGGCGTCCGTCGACGGCGTAGAAGATGTCGCGCGCCGCCGCTGGGTCACCCGGTCGATGACCGCCTCCAGTGCGACGTCGAAGGCGTCCTTGAAGTCCACGCGCCTCGACCTCGGGTCCGCGTACACGACCTTGGGTATGAGCCGGACCACCTCCTCGCGCATCGCCGTGACCGTCTCCGGCGGGATCCTGCTCAGCCTCTCCTCGATGCTCACGTTCCGGGCGGCGACGTCGTCGTGCATGATGAGCACCGACCAGCTCTCGGGGTCCGGCGGGAGGTGCGGCGCGTACTGCTCGTACGCCGACCAGGGGTCGAAGAACACCGGGATGCAGCCGGCGACGACGGCGTCGAACGTGGACCGCCGCGTCGCGGTGTCCCCGCGCGGCTGGAGGCAGAAGGTCGAGCTCTCCAGGACGCGCATCACGGCGCCCGGCGACGACTCGCAGCTGGACGTCTCGTTGGCCGTCGCCTTCGTGCAGTGGACGTGCTTGCAGCGGCTCGACGCGCCGCACTGCCGGATGATCTCGGCCCGGGCGGTATAGTTGCTCCCGGGGCGGGGCCCGCCGACGAAGGAGAAGAGCCACCTGCGCTCCGCCCCGCGCGCCTTCTCCTGCCACGCGGCCACGTCGGCGGCCGTCGCGGGGTGGAAGTTGGTCGGGTAAGGCACGGCGAGCTCGCTGCCCCGGTGCCACGGGCTGGACTCCAGCACCAACGCCGTCATGTTCCGGACGGCGGGGACGTTGAGCAGCTTGGTGCCCCACTCCTGGTCGGTGTCGGTGTTCCGCCGGAAGTCCCACGTGGTCCGCCCGGCCACCAGGAAGTGGTCGCGACCGCCCGCGGCGCGCCACTCCGGCCGCCGCGCCAGCCACGCGGCGAGGTCCAGCGCCAGCGCGTCCCGCGCCGCGGTGCTGTTCCAGAGGTACCGCCCGCCGTCCAGGCTGGCGTAGAACGGCACGAACACGGTGGCGGCGAGGGCGGGGTCGCCGGTGAGGCACTCGTACCCCTTCATCCGCCCGTGGAAGATGACGTCGAGCATGAACTGGTCGGTGGCGTACCAGCCGCGGCCCGGGAAGACGCCTTCCTCGCCCTCGCCCAGCGGCTGGCCCATGCCGCAGTTGGCCACGTACGGGCACATGTCCATCCACGACCGGAGCTCGCTGCAGCCGCGGACCAGGTCGTCGTTGAAGCGCGGCGGCAGGTCGTCGTACATGTAGATGTACCGCCCCGCGCAGCGGTCCTCCGGCGACGGAGATGGCGCTCTTCCGGCTAGGACTACCGCGGGCGACTGCTGGAGTGGAGGACTCCGGGCGCCGGTGATGCCGGACAGAAGGGGAAGGGAGAACGCCGACGGGTTGAACAGGACGGACGCCAAGCCGCCTTGCGAACCGGAGCGCAGGTAGAACACCAATGCCCAGATGGCGGTGGAAACAACGGCGACTTGACATATCCGGGACGGCCGAAGCACGCCACCGCTGCCGGCCTCGGGCTTGCTGGCGGCATCTTTCTGGCGTCGGAAGTCCACCGCAAAGGCACTGGGCTCCATCGATTTGAGACTGTGGTTGCCGTCGCGCAGCAGCAGCCAGAGAAGTTGCCCTGCCTTGTACTCGCACAAGTTTATGGCGACTTGCAACCATGCACGTGTGTCACAGTGTAAAGCCAAATTTAAAAAAAAAGAGTATTTTTCGATCATACTACCGTGGACACACCAATCTTGCTGCCCATACGTATCCGGTAGATCTCATGCAAAATATAACATCATTAACGATCTTGGTTTTGATCAAAGTCAAACTTATATTTTATATAGTTTAATAATATAAAATTTAGATTTTTAAATTCACCATGAGAAATCCTTTCATAATTATGATTCAAATGTTGCAAAATTGTATAATTTTTTTGGAATGAGCCATCCAAGCTCCTTATTTGGTTGATTTGATGAGACGATCCAGGATAAGGGCAATTACTTTAATTGTGCATCTTATTTTTACATCACAATAATTAATCAAATTATAATTATCACATACTAATACTCATCAATGCTAATATTGCATTAATATTACTATTTTATTTGCGATTACACAATACAACTCAGACACTCACAACACACGCACACTCACCCCTATGATTGCACATACGCAAACCCTGCCCCTATGAGCATCTTCAAAGATTGAGCCGGCAAATCCTCGAGATTGACGAAGTCACCACTGGCGCCTCGCTGTCGACAGCCACGTTGCCTCCTGCTGAACGCACAACGCCGTTAAATCATAGAAAATTCGCTCCCACGGGGAGTCGAACTCAGGATCTCATATGCTACTGAGACTCTTGTAACCACTAGGCTACAGGCCCTTTCGCGCATTAATGATTACTAATTAACAACGAAATATGTTATTGTGCATTTAATATTGCATTAATCGTACTCTAATTTTTTTTGGGCAAGTCGCAAGAGCTTATATTAGATCATCAGTAGGAATACAATCTTTGGATAGAGCGCCAACTAATCTTACTCTAATCAACACACTCATATGGACCAAAATAGATTTTAGATTTAAGATTATGCTTCAATTTTCTTTAGTCATATAAACAATTCATAACAATATATATGGTGATTTTAAAAATATTTTGAATAAGACGAACGGTCAAATGTAACTAAAAAAATCAATGACTTCAACAATTTAAAATCGGATAGAGTATTCCTCAAAGTTGGATGACCCCATCGATTCAACATATGTTTTGTGAAAGGGTCTATAGCCTAGTGGTTAGAGCACCTAAGTAGCATCTAGCAGACCTGGGTTCAACTCCTCGTGGGAGCGAATAACCAGGCTGGAATAAAAACAAAAGTTAAAAAAATAGGTTGGGGTTTCCCTACTGACTTCGGTCAAATTCAACATATGTTTTATGCAAAGAAATGACGAAAAGCAAATGTTTGAGGCAAAGAGTAAATTAATCGATCAAGATTTGTCTATTTCTGGGTTTTTTTTTTGTTGAAATCAGTGAGAGTAATTGTACAAACATCATTTCGGATATTTGACCAGATTGTAAATCGCATATTGCTGGAGATGCTCTAACTGCATAATGGAGCAAAATTGCAAAGATGAAATCATGTAAAGCGCCCTGTACGGCTCTACTATAGAGCGACTGCGACCACCGCCGGCCGAGCCTGCCGTCCAGAACGGTCGCCGCGAAACACGCACGCACGCGGCCCTCGCTCACTGACGGCCTGCCGGCGCCGGGAGCACCGGCCCCGGTTCGCAGGATCGGGTCCTTCTTTTATGTAGGAGTAGCAGTCCTTACGACCATGCGCGTAATGAACCTCAGAAAAGTCAGTCCTTAAGACCATGCGCGTAATGAACCTCAGAAAAGTTCGGCCAGAGTGGAGGCAACAGCTTGTTTGATTTTTTTTTTACTTTCGTTTCTGTTTCAATGCATTGTCTTGTCTCTACTTACACGTGTTTTAGTTCTGAATCAACTACAAGATTCCTTGTGGCGAGTCAACAAACACGACTAAAGTAATGCCCTGAGATGGATCTAGCCCCAAAACTTAAATGCATTGCAACTTTGATGAGTCAAACCTGCAACCGTAGGAAGATTAGATTATTCTTCCTACTTGAAATCTGAAGTGCATATACTGATATACATACCAGATGAGTAGAGAGATAGTCTAATTCAGTACCAATTTGGGACTATGCAAACATGCCTAGACAACATATATACAATTTCTTCTTTAGACTAAAGGTGATGATTTGTAATGTAGGTAAATCAAGGGCCAGATGCCATCTTATTATGGGTCCGTAATTTAGTGACATGTTTAGGGGCATTTGGGATTTTTTTTTTCAAAATAGCATAAGTGGATAATTTAAATGAATATCAATTGTCTAGAATCTGATCACACGAACCTTTTTTGTTATTTACTAGGTTTTTCATAATTGAAATAAGAAAACCGAAAGACGCCTCTAGTTAGTAATTTAAGATCGCATTGGCAAGCAAAAATTGGCCTCGAATGGTGTTGCTTATATTCTTGGTAAACGAGGTGCCTGTTTGGCGTTAGAAACATGAGCTTGCTCTAGAATTTGCATCAAGTCATTTGGCTAGCAACTTTAATTAGCTATGCACTTAAGTTAAACAAATAGAATGATTCATATGAATTTTTATGAGTTATCTTCTATTTTGCTTTGTATTATGTGGTTAGGATTTAGTTTCGCCAGGGTGAATCCAGAAAGTTGAGAGGGCTTATATCATAATAGATTAAATCATTAAGCGCGATAATTCAATTTGTTTACAAATTACATGAGAATTTTTTTGTGTGCATAAGAACAATAGTTAAATTAAAATAGCCGATCAAATATGATGATCATTCACGCATTTTACTCAAAACAAAATTCACTATTTGCCTTGGAATCTGACGCAAAGCCCAAATCTGGCCTGACAAACTTGGATAGTCATAACACACATTGGCCCAATACGAGAAAGGCCCAGTCCACGACTCGACGCCGTTTATATCACTCTTTTTTTTTTTGCGAATTGTTTATATGACTCATTGTTGCTCTGCTCCAGCCGCCAGAGACAGATCAGAACAGGAAACAAGAGGTTTGTATTCAGACGAGATCGTGCAAGATACAGCATTGTAGGTACACTCCTTGCGTTTTGTTTTGAATGAAATTTTATTAGTTCCCACTTCCCAGTCTATTTAGATCGCCATTTTTGTCTGACACGTATCCCGATATCGTATAATTCAGACACGCTCACAACGCTGTACATGAGCGTTTTAAATTCAAAAAAAAATCGAAAACAAGTAACTTTTCTTCTTTTCTGAAACTTCCAATTTGTTGGCACCGGGTTTTGCGACCGGCGGCCAAGCTACTACCACACCCGCGTCCAAACTCCTCCGTCAGAGCAGTGCACGCATCGGAACGCAAGACCGATGCGTAACGTACCGAATTAAAGCGCAGCGCAGCACACGCCCGGTACGACGACGTTGTCGTCGACCTCTCGCTCGCTTTGCTGCCGCCGACCGGAATAACAAACCAGTGGCCCCGCGCGCCGCGTTTGACAAAGTGAACTGACAGCCTAGATCGCGCATGAAAAATTCCAGCATATGCATAGATAACGTCGTCGCCGTTTGCCATGCAACATGCAATCCAGCTCGGAATTCGAGCTATCAAGTCACTATAGTATTTGTGGTGTGGTGTGGTGGTAGCGTGAGACCGCGTACGTAGCTGTCTTGCCTATCCGGAAAGTCTCCTTGGTTTGGTTGGCCGCGGATATGTGCGCACACAGACGAAACACTGGCTGGCCGTCTCAAGTCAAACCGATGGATTATGTGTCTGAACAGTGTGCTTTACGTCAGTATCGCAGAGAGCCAAATAGCTGAAATATTTCTCCACGCGGTTGCAAGCTTTTCACATGTTCGTCGGCGCATGCAGGATCGGACACCAGACCAGAGTTCCCTCAGCTGATTTAATTTCAGTCAAAAACTGAGCGCGGCCGAAGAAATCTCTGCATACCTTATTACCTTTGTGCTACTCATATTCGTATCTGCCAGAATGCCAGCTCTGCGAGAGCACGCGCTTATCTTGTGCTCATGATATGACGCCCATGTACTCAGTAGTGTAACTAGTGGAGTACTCGTTAACTAGTAGTACAACATAGAAGCGGCCGATCCAAACCAATACGAGCTAGAAACAACTCTAACTTAAAGCTAAGTACCCTTTACAATCTTCCCCCTCACGAGTTACGAGTGAATGTCGTCGTTGAAAAGGTAAAATACTATGAACTGGTACTTAGTGAGTAACTGAGTATACTCCATATGGTTGCATGGGCTACTCTCACTTTCCTGTCAGCTTGCTGGTCAAGTGCCTGGGCCTGATATTACGTGGCATTCATACTTGCCGCGCTATAAAATGAATTCACACGTAACAAAGTCAGGCCGCTGAGATAAAAAAGCTTTATCATCTCAGAAGTCGTACCCCCTACCCAACCTACACGTCCTTTTCGTTGCCGTGCTGTATCAATGCATTTGTCAATAACATTTTAGAGGTACCACTTGCGCTGCCGCTTTGAACAACCTCTAGCACTATAAATACGCATGCAATCTTCACTTCCTACTCATCCCATCCTTCAACTTCAGCAAGCTTGGCCGCTCAAAATGGCTAGAACCAAGTTTGCAGCTCTTTGCTTCATTGTCCTCCTTAGCGTTGGACTGTCCAATGCTGCAAGGGTTTCTAGATATGTTAGTGCTGGGGGCGGTGGTGGTGGAGGGGGCGGAGGTGGTGGCGATGGGTCAGGGAATGGATCAGGGTCTGGCTCTGGCTCTGGGTATGGCCAAGCAAGTGGATCTTCCGGTGGAGCATATGCTAGTGGAGGCGGCGGAGGTGGGGGTGGTGGAGGGGGGCAAAATGGTGGGTCGGGATATGGTTCTGGCTCCGGTTCCGGGTATGGTCAAGCTGGTGGGTACGGACCTAGTGGTGGGACATATGTTCAGGGAGGAGGCCAAGGTGGAGGTGGTGGTGGTGGACAAAATGGGGGCTCTGGATCTGGTTATGGGTCAGGCTCTGGGTACGGTCAAGCTGGTGGGTATGGGCCATATGGTGGAGGGTATGCTCAGGGTGGTGGACAGGGTGGAGGTGGTGGTGGTGGACAGAACGGCGGATCTGGAAGCGGTTCTGGTTCTGGTTCTGGATATGGTCAAGCTGGTGGGTATGGCCAATATGGTGGAGGATATGCTCAGGGAGGCGGCCAGGGTGGAGGTGGTGGTGGTGGACAAAATGGTGGGTCTGGACAAGGTTCTGGTTCCGGTTCAGGATATGGTCAAGCCGGTGGATATGGTCCATATGGTAGTGGGTATGCTCAGGCGGGCGGCCAAGGTGGCGGCAACGGTGGTGGGCAAAGTGGTCCAGGCGGCAATGGATCGGGGAGCGGCTCAGGAAGCGGCTCAGGGTCTGCCAATAGTGGTGGTGGGTACCCTTGAAACTTCAATAGAAACGAATGAACAAAACCTCTATAGCCTACCAGTAATCTGGTTTGGGTCTATGTAATGTTTTCAATAATACTACGGAATAAATGGCCTGACAATGGCTGATGTAATGTTTTCAATAATAATAAATGTAAGGAGTGTTTCGTTTGAATTTTGCATATGCCTCTTGAGAACAACAAAAATGAGACAATACATTGCAAGCTACTCCCTCCGGTTTTAAATTGTTGACGTTTGACTATTTTTGAGTTACGTTTGGCCATTCGTCTTATTCAAAATTTTAAAAATTATTATAGATTTTGTTATGATTAGCTTCATCACTAAAGGAAATTGAAATATAACTTATAATTTTGCATATTTAAGCTAATATTTTGAATAAGATGAACGGTCAAACGTAACTCAAAATAATCAAACGTCAACAATTTAAAACCGGAGGAAGTATGTACAATAACAGGGCTCTGGTCTTCCCATAATAATTTTTCACGACACAATGTTACAAAATCCCTGTGATAATTATTGAATGCAGACAGGGCATTCCATTTGTTAGGTCCACAGGCACACAGATCGGCACAGGAAGCAGTCGCGCACTCGGCTTCAGGCGGAGGAATGCTGCGTGCGCGGCAGCCATCAGCAGCGGCAAAGTGTTGAGTAGAAGGAACCAGTGGTAGTTATAAACGATGACGAAACTAAAATCTGTCCTCAAGCTGCGCAGGTCGTAACAGTGTTAAAAGGGCTGCTTGAAACGCAGGAATTCGTACAGTTCTGGTAATGACGGAAAGAATTCCTCACGTTTCAAACGGCCCTAAATTGTGTCATTGTTTCGATGTTACACATAATCCCCTTCGAGGTGGAGCTAACTGAATGCGAACAGGCCATCCCATTCGTGAGGGTCCTGCGCGTTCTGCCCTTCTCGCAAGAGCGGGTACTTCCAGCTATACATGTCCAGCTTTTCGTCCTCCGCCCGGCCCTCGGCGCCGCCTTTCCTCAGCGTCGCCACCTTGTCGATCACGGCCGCCACGGCGACGTCGAACGCGTCCATCATCGTGGTATCCAGCCTCGATGACGGGTCGGTGTACACCACCGTCGGGATGAGGCAGACGACGGTCTCCCTCATCGCCTTGATCGTCTCCGGCGGTATCCGGCGCAGCGTCTCCTCCACGCTGACGTTCTTCCGCCGCACGTCTTCCTCGGGAATGTACACCGAGTAGTGGGCGTGGTTCCTGGGCAGGTGCCAGGTGTACTGCACGTACGCCGTGCCGGGGTGGAAGAACACCGGGATGCAGCCGGCGAGCACGGCGTCGAAGGTGGACCGGCTCGTGGACGCGCCGCTGCCCCGCGGCACGAGGCAGAACGTCGAGCTCTGGAAGAGCGTCATGACGCTCGTCGGGGAGTCGACGCACTTGTCGCCGCCGGGACCCTTGCCGCCGCACTCCATGAGCGAGCAGGCGGACGACGCCGCGCACTGCTTGGCGAGGTGGCCGGTTATGGACTTGCCGTCTCCGCTGTCGCTGCGGTGAGCGCCGGCGTAGGATAAGAGATACGGGCGGCGGAGGCGGCGCACCCGGTCCTGCCAGACGAAGACGTCCTCGTCGCACGCCGGGTGGAATGCGGTCGGGTACGGGACGGCGGCGTCGTTGAGGTGCCAGGGGCTGGCCTCCACGACTAGCGCGGTCATGTTCCGGACGGCGGGGAGGAGGAGCAGCTTGCTGCCCCACTCGGCGTCGCCGTCCGCCTGCCGCCGGAAGTCCCACGTGGTCCTCCCGGCGACGAAGAAGTGGTCGCGGCCGCCCATGGCGCGCCACTCGGGCCGCGCCGCGAGCAGGCCCGCCAGCTCCAGCGCCAGGGCGTCCCGCGCGGAGACGTTGTGTCCCCAGAGGTGGCGGGCCACGTCGAGGCTCGCGTAGAACGGCACGAAGACGGCGGCCGCGAGGGACGGGTCGTCGGTAAGGCACTCGTACCGCCGGATCCGGTCGTGGAAGATGAGGTCCAGCGCGTGCGCGTCGGTGTCGTACCAGCCGGTCTCCTGGAACGCGCCCTCGCCGCCGCCGCCGCCGACGAGCGGCGGGCCGAAGCCGCCGTTGGCCGAGCGCCCGCACAGGTCTGTCCGCGGGGAGAGCGCCCCGCAGCTCTGGACCATCTCCGCGTTGAAGCGCGGAGGCAGCTCCTGCACGTAGATGTGCCGACCGTTGCACAGGTCGCCCTTGACGTCCGGCTCCGCCAGCGCGTCGGCGACGGTGTGACCTTTGTGCGGGTCGCCGCCGTGAGCCGCCGAAGAGGCGGAGTCCTTCGACAACGCTCTGTCGCCAGAGTCAGATTCAGATCCCAGGATCGAAGAGCCAGACGACGACTCCTTGCCGGTGCCCGCCGACAGCGACACCGACGGCTTAAAGGACTCGGGCTCCTCAACGTCGCTTGCCAAAATACTCTCGTCGCTGGCGTCCGGCGCCGGGGGCGAACGCTGGGGGACCGGCAGCTCCCCATGGGCTATAGGAACGATCTTCCTAGCTCCAGGCAACGGCGGCGGCGGACAGGGCACGGCCTCGATCACCACCACGCCGCCTGCGCGGCCGGAGACGTAACCGTGGCGCGCGAGCAAGGACACGGTGGCCGCGAGCAGGAGGAGGAAGCAGATGTTGGAGCAGCCGCGCTGCGCCTTGTCGTACTTGCCCTGCTTGTCCGGCTCCTCCTCCTCCTCCTCCTCCGCCACAGTCCGCAGGCGGCCGACGCCGTCGCCCGCCGGCGCCGACAGCGGCAGGTCGCCCGCGTGGTGCCGCTTCATGCCGTGCGGCGCGTGCCGAGCTCGGTGGCGCACGGCAGGGAGCCGGGCAAGCTGGCTGGTCAGTGGAACTGTTCGCGGACGTGGGATCCGAGGCGCCGATGTTTGAAGCGCGCGTGGCGAGAGCATCAAAAGCCGCGCATTTCCATTGGGTCAATCGAATCGCTGCCACTAGTGATCGCTCACTGACATGGAGGCAACGGGGATCTCAAGTCAACTGCACACTGCCAGCCCTGGCTGGCTGCCGGGGGAAGCAAGGCAGAGCGCTACGGGGAACACGTGCTCCCAAGAGTAGAGTAACGCGAAGTCAGCTCCATGGCAGGCACACGACGGCTCCGAAGGGATGCACCCGATCTAGCAGAGGCAGCGGAGACAGGGGAATTAATGGCGAGCGTGGTGGCGTATTGCAAAGTCACCGCGTTTGGCTTATCCATGCTTTCGAGTGCTAATCCTTTGTCTCATGGTAGTAAGATGCACACATCACACATGGCCGACGCCGCGGAGGAAGGGCATTCAGAAATGCTGATGTTCTGAAAGGACCTGAAAATTTTTGCATTTCAGTTCGCCTCAACGTTTGAGGAAGGGAAGGGGGTCGACGTTTATACGGAATCTCAGAGTTTGCCGTATGAGCACCGTGGGTGCGGCTGAGGGTCCATGTGTTCCATTAGTTTTTCCTGCTATTTTTAGTAGCGTTGTATGCATTCTTGTTCTTTTCTGCATATAGGTCATTTTACACTTTGTTTCATCACAGAAAGCTAGCTAATGATGTACGTGCTCTAATGTGCTAATGTCAAAAATTAGCCACTCAAAGAAGGAAAGCCAAGCTTGCAAGGGTAACAGACTATTCTTAGAAGGAACGCTGTTCCATAATTAACTGCTAACAACATCCCTACAAGGGAAGAGCCTCCTCTCCCCTGGCATCTATCTTTTAATTTTGTGCATCGAATCTGTCGTAACCCATATTTTCAGATATTCCCGAAGACTTAGTTGGGTATTTTCCGAAGACTTGTATCGCACGAAAGGAAACTTGTAGATAGACTCCGAATCTGTTATTACAGATAGGAAGTCTTGTAGAACAAGGCAAGGACTCCTAGAGGCGGTAACAGGACTATAAATATACATGTAACCCTCCGATGAGAGGACATCAGATCAGAGATCATACACACCACCATATTCAACACGACAAACACTGGACGTAGGGTTATTATCCTTCGGGAGGCCCGAACCAGTATAAAAACTCCCTGTGTGCCCTAGATCGATACCTCGATTGATCGTCGTTCCCCGAACCAAATATTTGCCGTTCTCTCGATTATTCGAGCGACGACAGAGGCGCGCCAGGTAGGGGGGCAGCGCTGAGGATCCATCTAGAGCATCAGATGGCATTGGCGAACAAGATGAAGTTCCCGGCGGGCGCCGAATTCAAGTTCGGGTCTTTCACGTTCGTCGCGGACAAGGAAGGAAATCTCCAGGAAAAGACGTCGTCGGTGGCGCACGAGGCGTCCCCGGCGGCCATGAAAGCTCCGTCCTCGTACGGATCTGCTGAAGAGAGCTCGTCGGCGGCGCCACGTGTGTCGCCAGCGGCCCCATGTACTACGTTCGGACTGCGAAATTCCGCAGCCGAGTTCCAGATCGCTTCGCGGGTATCGGGCTCTCCGTTTGGAACCCGCCTAGAAGACGGATCCACCTTGGATCTGCTACCTAGCTCTGCCCTAGAAGCGAGAATGCAAAAGATCGCTCTCGACATCACCGAGGGGCGGTATTTTCCTGGGTTGAGCTCGGTTATCCTAATTACGAGTCCGACTTCAGCGACGATGACTGCCCTGAGATCGGAGATCCAAACCAGGGTCACAACCCGGCCAGAGAAGTCTTCATGGCGACGTGACGACGAGGCATCCAGCGATTTGCGCACCATCGACTCGATCAGATCTCGATCGGTTGCGCCATCCAATGTGACGCCAAGAAATCTCAACACCGACTTCGACGCCGTCCGGTTCCAAACCGCGTTGGATTCCCTCGCGCGTATGGCCCCTGACGGAACACCACTGGCTCCGATGGTACAACAAGTCGTGGAACTTGCCGGCCGCGTGATCCCACTGCAAGATCAGGAGGTTGCTGCACCGGCTAGGACTCCAGTACACAGACGCCTGGGGGCTACCAACGATCAGAGGGCCGATTCATCCTCACATGGATCATCCTCCGATCACCCCAGGCGACATCGGCGTAATCTGGAGCCTTCGGATGCAAGACATCAGATAAACCAGCGGAGGAACCAAACTGGCAATCCCCCAAGGGAGGAACCAGTCCAACAAACTCCAGGCGCTCCAGCTCGTAGAGGGACGCGCCCAGAGACGGCTCCTAAGCCGCCCCCGTATAGGGCTCTGGGTTATATCTCCGAACTGTTGAGTGGCCAGCCAAGTTCAAAGTGGGGTCTATCGACAAGTACGACGGCCATCAACCAGAGAGTTCTTGTCGAT